>OY720456.1:51448606-51583606 GCA_963082715.1 Harpalus rubripes
GCTTGTGTTTGTGTTTGTGTTTGTGTTTGTGTTTGTGTTTGTGTTTGTGTTTGTGTTTGTGTTTGTGTTTGTGTTTGTGTTTGTGTTTGTGTTTGTGTTTGTGTTTGTGTTTGTGTTTGTGTTTGTGTTTGTGTTTGTGTTTGTGTTTGTGTTTGTTTGTGTGTGTGTGTGTTTCTGTGTGACAAAATTTTCTAATGCGATAACTCTATTACTACAATTCCAAAAATTATAATTCTTTTGTATTCCTCTTTGTTACATCCATATGAAGAGCTGATTAGATTTCGTTTATATTTGGTCAACCGGAAGTACCCTCATTTGAACATTTTAACAGTTTTTCTTGAAAAAACGATGTTAAATATCATTTTTTTACATTTAATGTTATTATAAATATTGAAGAATATTTTATTCTCTATACGATTTGAATGCATTTTATACTTCATATTAAATGGATATAGAGTTAAAAAATTATAAAGAAATTAAATATTATATATTAGCCAACTATGCTATAACAACTGCTACATTAAGAAAATTCTGATTGAAAGGTGTCAGTGTCAAGTGCAGTTGACAGAATGTTTGTGTTATAATTTTACTGGGAAAATAGGATCTTTTGTTAGAAACTTTATGCATGGAATTTGTATAAAATACATACAACTGCCTTAAGGTAATGTACAAGAAATAGAATCTTTTGCAAGGAACTTTCTGTATGACATTTATACAAAATAGGTAATGTCCTGGCCACATCAGATATTTTACTTTGCAATGGAGTTTTGTTAATACCATGTGTGTTGCCAGCCAGCCACCCATCGCAGGCCCTTGTTACAGCCACTAGCCGGTACCCGATAGCTGGAGGTTGCCAAGGTAATTATAACGGAAGTGGATACAGACCAAGGCCAGTCGAGAAAGATTTCCTACCTGACCCGGATTCGAAACTGCGACCTCTAAGTCCAGATGCTACCACTCTAACACAGTGCTGTCCCGCCGGCTAAATTATGTAGATAAAAATTATATTCTTTTTGACTATAAATTAATATATTACTATCATAAAATATATGTATATAACATAATCATTTATTTTAACATAAATTGATTATTTGTATTTATTGTTTCCCGTTAAATGCGATTTTTTTAAAATTTGGAAATAACTTCTATTATTGTAAGTACGTAGATAAATAGAATGATTTACTTAGATGATTATAAAATTTATGAATCTTCTTTTATACTATATATACCCGTAATATATTTAATTTTTCCTATTCGTAGTTCTGAAATTCAACCAAAATGATTTTTTTTACTGCAACAATTGGATTGCTAAGTTTTGTTTTCCTTTCTCAAGCTTTGTTGTTGGACCGTTGGCGTAAGTTTAAAATAATAATTGTTTAAAATAAATAAAATATAATAGCCGTGTTCCTTCGGGCTATGATTCGTAATCTAAATGATAAAAGTGATCATAATTAAGAAGAATAATGTTTTTACGTTTCCTATTAGTTATCCCCACTTTCTCATTTTGTGATCACTAGACAACCTTCCCTCTTCCCTTCAGAATCAACCTTTTTGAGTGATTCGCATAGTTTCAGTTCAGAACAAATTGAAAATATACTATTTCGAGCCAGTGGCGGATTTAGAAAATTATAATAGGGGGGGCACTAAATTCGGAAAAATAAATTTTAAATATATAGGGTGAGCCCCCCCACCTCGTTAACTGTTGTATTGTATTATAATAAATTGTTCATATAAAAGTTTTATTATTTTAAATATGCTATTTGATGGCAGATGTAAATATTTTTTATAAAATCAGAACTTTTATTTTAAAATAGTAACCTATAATTATTTTACTAAAATATAAACCCCCATTTTTTTGTAGTTTTAATGATATATTTGGGGTCCTGCACCATAATAAAAAATAATAAAATGTACACTTTATACTTAAAGTATTACTCAATAAACAGCGATTAAGATGAAGAAAACATTTTTTAAATTACTTTTTGAGATATTTGAGGTTTGTTGTCAGTGTCACTGTGACGTCACATTAGTGCTACCTTTCTCTCGCACAAGTTCTATAGTAGGCAGCGAGATATAGCAATAGGTGTCGCCATGACGTCACGTTGACTTTAAAAATCAAATTCAGTTCAACCAAAACCAATTAAGAATTTCTTAATATTACGGATTGTTTCAAAATTAAAAGAACTTTCACTTAAAATAATAAAAAATTAGAGTGCACATCCCCAAACAAGTAAATGAGTTTGAGAAATACGAGAAATAATGTTTATTCAAATATTCTAAATAGCCATGTGAAAATAAATAAAATGCAACAATGTTATACAAAACAAGTGAAAACATCAAATTAAGTACCTAATAAGAATAACTTACGACAAAAAATGGCGGTTTATATTTTAGTGAAATAATTATTGTTTGCTATTTAAAAAATAAAAGTTGATAGTCGTATCTTTTAAACGTGACTTTATAAAAAATATCTACATCTGCCAACAAATAATATAATTAAAATAATAAAACTTGTTCTATTACTTATAAAAAAATGAGGGGGGGGGCATTTCCAAAATAATAAACAATTTGAAAAATAAATAGAAATTCTGTACTCTTATTAGTATATTTATTCTTTTATTTATCTATGATGTGTAATACGTGAATGATAATATGTACTTAATTAAATTTTTAAAATAACAGGGGGGGCACGTGCCCGAGTGCCCCCCCTCTAAATCCGCCACTGTTTCGAGCGTAGAAATTTACGAATGTGGGGTTTGTGGCATCAAGGGAAATAATATTTTTCTACAAAAGCGTGTAATGAACTACATAAAGATTTGTTTGAAATAAACATACTTCATATTCCTTACCAAGAACATTATTTTTTACTTCAATATAATCCATTTTTAATTCTGACTATAACACTAGACAGTGAGACTATTTATAAAATAAAGTAGGATAGTTTGCAAGTCTGCATATGACATTGACATTTGACACTAGATTGTGGTGTTTTCTTGCTATAATTTTTAAATCCTGTTTCAAAAGGATCACGATTAAATGAATCAGGATTCACAAAATCACTATCACAACTCGAAGGAACACGGCTTATATCTTACTTTAGTATCGAATTACAATTTTTATTTTCAGCATCCTATCTTAATAGATGTGTACGAAATGACCCAGGATGTGGCATAGTAAGTGCAAATGTGGCTTTTAAAAGTTTTTCGAAAGGTATGAATTAAATAGTACGGTTTTAAATAATTTCCGAGACAAAAAATTGTTTATTGTTTTATAATATTCCCACTCACGGACCTACCTTAATTATTTAAAAATATGTATTTTTTATAGGTGATACCAATTTAGGATTGCAAAATTTCGCTCCTGTCAAACTTGACAAACTCACTTTTGGCCAAAACCAGACTTGGAAGTTGAATATAACAAATGTTGAAATATATGGATTGGATAGTTGGGAAATTACTAAATATGAGTAACTTAACGCTTACCAATATCTTATAAGGGCCGGTACTTCAATCTCCTGGTAAAGTGTCAGGTAATTTAACTTCCAGATAAAAAAAATATCGCATCATAATTTTGACAATTCTCGCTCTAGTATTGATGCGATAATTTATTTAACTAGCATTTTACCAGAAGATTGAAGTACCGGCCCTAAGTTTAATAATATTTACTGTTAGAGAAACAAATAATACTCGTATAATTTAACTATGATTATTGGTCTTAATAATTGAATTATCTATGTTTAAAAAATATTTTAACTAAGTACAATTATATTATATATAATGTGGACAAGTGATCCACTATCTCCCGGTAGCAGAAAATGTAATCGTGGGAAATATTAGTCATGATAAGGCGTGGTTTAGTACAGAAATGTAGGGACTTGTGCAAAATAAAAATAAAAACTGAATGCGGGACAATGAGGTGTTGCAAAAAAATTAACATATCTTTTTACCTCTCGCTAAGAGAGGTATTGTATTCATGCTAAAAATCGCATATCCAGATTTTAATGAATAAGCACGTTTTAAGGTCCCTAGAATCCGATTATAACATTTTTACGATGATGTCCGTATGTGTGTGTGTGTGTGTGTGTGTGTGTGTGTGTGTGTGTGTGTGTGTGTGTGTGTGCGTGTGTGTGGGGATGTGTGTGTGTGTGTGTGTGTGTGGATGTTGGATTCACTATATCTCAAATACTATAAGAATTAAGACATTTTTAACTACGGATTCCTCAATCTAACAATAATGGGAAGAGTCGAGTCAGTTTTGGTAACAATTGGACAACCGGAAGTAGTAGTTACAAGAAAAAAATCATCTAAATATTATTTATCGAAAATTTATATAAATACTTATATTAAAGAATGTTAAATTCTTTATTCGATAAATATAAATTCATTATTATATCTGCTATAGATTCAGAGATAAAGAAATGCATATAAAATAATTTGATGTAAAAATTCTTAGATCAAACTACTTCAAGGCAAGAAATTCAAATGTTTGTAATTCACACATAAATGTCATTGTCAAAAATATTTGTATGCCACTGTCAAAAATATTCGTACATCATTATGAAGATTATGAAAATAAATAAAAAGTCAACAACGCAAAAAAAATATACCTACAAAAGAATATAAAAGGAATTTGCGAAAGAATGACGAATAAAAGAAAAAGAAAAGGAAAGTAGAAAAAAAATTCAGGATATTGAATATAAAGAAAATGTATGTATTGTACATAATTTATATTAAAATAATTATTTTGTAGTGAGACATGAATATATGTATTTGTATTTAAAAATATTTTTCGTTTTATGCGTACAACCAGGTAAAATATCTGGCGAGAGGTTATGTGTTGGCCACATCAGATTTTTTCTTCTGAAATTCGAATAAGTACGTTCTACAGTGTTATTAAATATGATTTTCTGGTCAAATTTCTGTATATATTTAGCACAGTAGCAGTTTAAAAATATACTTTTTGAATTGGCGCCAAATTACACTGTCTGTGGCATCAGACATACATTAGCCAATGACAAAACTGGAAAGATGATGAAAAAAAAACAACAAATGTATCATACATCAACGTCAATGATTGCTTTAATGACAACTGTGTGACATAAGGTCTGACTTATAGTGCAGCGTGATTTTTGGTTCTTTAGCGTAGTTCTTAGTTATATTTATTATTTTATTATAGCGTTATATTTCATAGTTTAATGCCCAGTATTATAAAAGATGGATAAGTAAAGCACTAGCAAAGTAAAATTTATTCCTGAAATAAAATAGTTTATTCCAGAGATTTTCGTCAAAACAAGAATAAAAATACTAGCTAAGTAAATCTACAGAATAAATTACTCCACCGATGTTTGAGGAAGTAAATTTTATTGTGTAAAATAAATTTGACACATGTCAACATTAATTAGATTAAATTCATTATAAATTTAATCCCATATATTATTTTTACGTTTATTTATCTCCAACATGTTTTCTTTGTCTATTTCTGAGTAATTTTCCCCCGTTCTCACTTTTTTCCATTTTAGTTGACGCCTGACACTTTGACACACACACACTTTTTTTCTATTTGAGTTTTGGATTTATTTCGCGTCAGGAACATACAGAATACAAGATTAGTAAAACATATATAAAACATATTCCAGGGACACATTGTTTGGAATAGATCTTCTTCAGTTGGACATTATCGTCAGTAGTGGTCTTAAGCAATACCGTCGTAATATTTTATCCTGGATTTATCAATTTCTCTTATGGTCCAATAGTGCAAAGTTTAGCCGGTATAAGAAACCGTAGCCTGAGTGCATCATTTTCCAGCTAAAAAAATAAATGTATTCAATAGTTCGTATTTAATTATAAAAATATTTATATTTACATCAAAATGATCTTTACAACAAAGAAGTTTTAATTTTATGTTTTTATCTTTACTTGCGACAACCATTTCATTCTTCTTTCTTCGTTTTGAGGCACTATGTTTTATGTTTCCCTATTATCAGTTCTATTTGGGCACACTGCTCAAACCATTTTTTGCAACCATGTTTGATTATTTCCAAATACAAAAATCAGTAGTAGTTGACAGTTGTCATGACTGCCACTCGTTTAAATGCCGTCGCTGGCAAATGTAAGCCACACCCTCATTGGTTAGGTTTATTCGAACGTCATCAGGCGAAAGGGGAAGCGGAAATTCAAATATTATAATTTCAAAGACAATTTTCTCATGAATAAAGAATAATACGAAAAAAATAAAAAATAGGGGCTAAATATTTTTTCTTATTCTTTTGATTAAAGCAAAGAAAAAAAACAGTGCAACACCTCATTGTTGAACACCTTACTTAGCTTGTATCTTTCTCTAAAAACAACAACAAAAAATTATACGTAACGCCCAAGCATGAATTTTGTTTATTAGGTTAAACAATGTTAAAATGTAGTTAAAGAAAATTTCATAAGCCACGCCTATTCGGGATTTTATTTTTTTCCAAAACGATCCTGCATTTTGGACTGTAGACACTTTCTTAATTTTAACATTATTTTATATAATATTTTTTGTATTAACTCTAAACATTATCTACGTTTTTACAGCCTAGGTTGGTAATAGATATAGCAACGACCTTGACGACATCCTGTAGGTGTTTCAAAATTGACTATTACATAATTTTCAAATTGTAAATTAGATGAAAAATGGGTTTAACCTTCGGACAGTGGCTGGAAAATAATTACGTGAACAGTATGGCGGGGTAGAACCATGGCAACAACTTGGTACATACTTCAGGGTTGTTCAAAATCAATGTTGCCAATAAATTGATTAAGCCGAAAATGTACTAACAGCCTTATTCAATAAATTTGGCTTCATTATTTTAAATTGCTTATACTACATACAAGTCAAGAAGCAATTTATATTAAACAATTTTTAATAATGCAGTCAAATATAATAAATATGTCTGTTAGAAGATTCTCGTTTTAATCAGTATATTGGCAACACTGATTTTGTTAACAACCTTGAAGTCGTTGCCTTGGTTCTAGCTAACACCGGTGTTAGAACCACGTTCGTGCTACTAGCCATAGTGATGTTTTATTTTGGAAATATACTGGGTGTCTACTCTATTTTCCGAACATAGGAAATTCAATGTTAAAATTTTGATTTAACGATATCTCTTTACCTATTAATTTTGGGAAAAAAATTGTAATGACAATGAATGTTCGGAATGAAAACGCGCATCGATGAGTACCAAGTCGGTCAATTGTTTATTATGTACGAGTTATAAGAAGAAGAAAATTCTCGATTTAAGGCAATTATCAGAGTGCCACGAAAAATAAAACAATAATTTATTTTTGATGTTTCTGGCATATCTGACAGATTTGACATTTCATTTGATTTTTTTATTATTATTAGTGTTTGTGATTAATTTTTTACTTCTATATTGTCTTCCTATTGTTCTAATAATAATAAAATCAAAGTAAATGTCAAATCTGTCAGATATGTCAGAAACAACAAACACAAATTAAATAAAGTAGACACCCGGTACATAAAAGTTATAAAAACGGCATTTATACAGAATCTGACCTTACTTTTTCCCATATCGCTAATAGTATATTTCCCGTTCTTGCTCGTAGGTAATTTTATAAATAAATTGGTAAAATACGGCTAAATATGATAAAATACAGGGTGATTCATCGATCTGTCCTCTTTTTATAACTCTTTTATTTTAAGTCAGATAGAAAAACTCTTCATATATAATTTATATGATATATTATTGTCTATCTACGTACCATATGCATTTGTATATAGGATGCTCCGTTTAAGCGCAACAATATGTAACTTTATATTTCTTAATGAAACACTCGATATATATTTACTCATTTTGATAGTAAATTACATTCCCTTTAAAAAAGTATTAAGTAATAAGGGGTCAAAAATTATAAATTAAGAAGTTATTTACCTTTATTCGTTGAATGATATGTTCATATCATGTTATTATTAACAAAGTAAGCTATGGATAATTTGATCAGTTGTTGAAGGGCAAGTTTTAGAGCATTACTTATAATTTTGCATTATTTAGTCTGTCATTAAATTTTAATAGTCTCTTTGTAATTAGTGTAATGTTTAAAAGAAGTATTAATAAAAAAAGTATCAAAATTTTGTATTAAATTATGGTTTTTTCCACTATGAACCACTATTTTTTATTAACGTAAATAACTTCTTAATTTATAATTTTAGACCCCTTATTACTTAATACTTTTTTAAAGGGAATCTAATTTACTATCAAAATGAGTAAATATATATCGGGTGTTCCATTAAGAAATATAAAGTTACATATTGTTGCGCTTAAACGGAGCATCTTGTATACAAATGCATATGGTACGTAGATAGACAATAATATATCATATAAATTATATATGAAGAGTTTTTCTATCTGACTTAAAATAAAAAAGTTATAAAGAGAGGACAGACCGATGAATCACCCTGTATAAGATCAATAGAACAAAAATTAAAATACTTTTACTTTTTACCTTTGTTCAAAAAGTTACGCCATTGGTGTGGTGAGGTATACTATACCTAAAACGACTTTAAAACGTTGTAACATGTGTAATAGTAAGAGTAATCATATTACTTTAAATATTTTCATTTCAATGTTTTTTGAAGCTAGTGGAACGTACATGGCACTGGCATGCGTATTTTAAAAGTTATACATCAATATATGGCTGTTGGAAGAATTTTTACGTGTCTTCTAAGTACTAAATTTTAAAAGATATTGTTCTTTAAAGAGCATCAAATTTGAAAATATCACAAAATATCCATTAGATATTTTACAATTAATTATTGAAATTTGCGTAATATTTTGAAAAAGTCACGTGATCTGAAATATGTGACGTCAGAACACATACAGTTTAACATGTGACAAACTATCGCCTACTTTTATTTATATAATGGACGTAAACTGTTTTCCTATTGGCTATGAATGATGTACTGTATGTGCTCTGACGTCACAGGAGTGGGGAGTTGTTTTCCATGACTATTTCTGGCGCCAATCTTTTTATTTAATTATTTACGAAAATAACAATAAATTATTATTATTTTTTTATATTTAAAATACTTTTCAAAAATGTGAAACCGGCTCATTAAGTAGTCGTGGGGTATGTTATACCCCACCACACCGTCCGAGGGTTAACAGATTTTATCTTAACAATTTTATACGAAACACGACCAGTAGATGCATTTAAGGTCTCGCTAGTACTAGTTCGCCCGTAAATGATTAGCTAATAACTATAAAACTCGTATGTTTATGATTTATTTAGTATAATTCCTAAACAAATTCTTAATTTATGTCATTCTCGTTTCTGTTTGAAGTTGGGACCATGAAAATAAGAGAATATCTATGGAATTAAGATACTATGGTTCTGTTATTGTAATAGGAGATTACGTAGCAACAGGAAAATTTGTAAATCGCCCGTGTAAAGGAAAAGGAAGAATGAGCATGGTTATGGGCAAGTATCGAAAAGAAAATATATGTATACAGGGTGCCCATTTCATCTGTGGCCACCTCAATCTTAGAGAATAGGCAACACAGAATACATTTCACTATCCACGTTTTTCTGGAATAATCAGCAGTCATTTATTCTTTAATTATTATAAAAATCAAAATATTAAAAACCAACTCACTTATTAAAAGTAAAGTAGGGAACAGATAAAATGGGCACCTGTATATTGGCATCAAATAAAATTATTTTGTCCTACACAAATTCTATTTAAGTATACTTTAACCCATTCACGGCATATACGCACCTTTTTTTTCATAATCAATACATATTAATTTATGTAATTTTTTAAATTGGACTTATTCTTCTAACTACAATCAATATTGCAGAATTTCTATTACTATCAAAATAAACGAATGCAGTCTCTTACAGGCAACACATATTGAATGTTGAATATTAAGATCATTCTTAATGTACGAAATATATTTGTTAGACTATTTTCAGAACATTAAAATTCAAAAAAACATATTAATTTTGATTATTAGTACTATTCCAAATAGTTTTTACTGTTCCCTCTTTTTAATTTTCTCCGTTAATTTTATGTATGTTGTACGCCCAGTGGGTTAGAATTTTGGTCAAAACAGTAGCTGACATATTATCAAATTGATATCTTCTTTCATCACAAAATATTTTAAACTGCTCCCACACATACGCTTTAGATCTTTTTGTATTTACAGGAATGTTTTTTTCAATACTACTTTCAATATTTTCGTATGAAAATGGTCCAAAACGATTCATTTTTCTATGACTATTTCACTCAAATTTATAAGCCAATCCAAATTCAGGATTCTACCTAGTTACCAAGTTTCATTTCGACAAAACAACGTCACAAAAATTTTTTCGCGGCCTTTTAGCCAATAAGATGTTGTATTTTTACAAGTAAGTGAATTTTGATAAGCGAAAATTTTTTGACGTTTTCGAAACATATTGTTTACATACCTGTCAAAGTGTGTATATTTTCAGTGTTATTAAAAACGAGTCGATTCGGACAGGAATCTATTTAAAACGTTGAAAAAGCAAACTTAAATATAACACCTCAAAACACAATAAAAATTAGAAGATTTTTGTCAAGGAAGAAAATATACATATAAATGATTACCTGATTTTTATTTTGGAAATAGTCATCCGAATACCATTCTTGGTTCAATTTTATCCTGGAAAATTTTTCCAATTGCTTTGCTTGAGCCTGTTGCCAATTTAGGTATCTCGTGACATTAATCTAAAATCACTCGTTTGACAACTCGTGATTTTTTTGTCAATGTCACTCAATAAATTGCTAGGCAACCAGCTCTCGTAACAATCTGAAAAATTTTCCGGCAAAAATTTACCACATAATATTATATATGATTATAAATTCAAACAAACTTTGTTTAAATCTGTTTATATGTTACCAATACTTAGCGACATAAACAAATTAGCAGCCCTACTTATTAATCCAGATTTACTGTAAACTTCTAATTGTTCTAAATGCCTAAAATTCTATTTTTATACAAAGAAAATGATAATTTTGTTAGAAGATAGCATTACAAAATAATTAATTGGGTTATTTCTATTTCTTTTATCTGTTTATATTTACAAAAAACTTAAAATATTGCTTAAATATATTTGCAATTTTAGGCTATCATTTGGGATTATATATGTTAAATCAGTGCAATATTCGCGGTAAGTTTCTGAAAATTTTCACCTAGTATGCAATATTCGCTCTAAATTTGCTCTGATTGGTCCAAATATTCACAATCTTTTTATTTCATTGGATATTAAATTGTTCTGGAAATAGTCAAAATGAGAAAAATGCATTAGTAGTTGACCTTTATCAATTATCAAATTAGTTTACACATGAATGTACCAGTAGTAGATACCTTGTAAATTACCTGTCGTAAATGATTTCCGAAGTAACTTACGCCAGTACAAGGTTGACACTTTAGAGGCCACATAATTCCAAAATTCTGGCAGTAATTCCATGGTTCATTTTTTTGCATTTACGTTGTTATTGATGTTTCTTTTCTTTATCTTCTAACTTGAAAATATGCAGAAGTTTGGGTGGAATATACATGTAGTTGCATTTATGTGAAATCAAATAATGAAATTACTATATTTTTTTTAATGTCCAGCTATTTCAATATTTGTCAACTAATAAAGAAATGCCAAAAATTTAACAATTTTTTTAAATATTTTAGTTGGTGGATATTATGGAGCTAACTTTACCTATAACATGGAATACAGAACTATTAATATTCTTGGAGAAGATTACGCTGATATTTCGAAAACCGTCTGCAATAGAACATCTGGATTTAGGACAGAATTCACCAATGAACTTGTTTCTATAGAAGAAGGTTAATTTACTAAAATAAATACAAAATACAGAGAATTTATTTTAACATGCAACATTAGTCAATCACTTCCATGGTTACGCACTACTGTCAATAAATGACAGCAATGTAATATTTGTCCATTTTAAAATGCAACATACAAAATTTGTAGTTTTGTATTATCAATACTTATTTCCAAAAAATTAATCTATCTACGTTTAACAAAAAATCAAAACTTTAACGTAGCACATCTTAACAAACTTTGGCTTACAAAAATTTATAATTTTAATGTAATAAATGTTCAAAAATACCCCCATTTACACTGAGGCAATATCCTAGTCGATCGTAGAAAGAATTGACACCATTTGTGATGAGTTCTGGAGCAGTTTCCTGTGTTGCAATACTATTTATAATGTTGCATTTTAAAATGGACAAATATTACATTGCTGTCATTTTTTGACAGTAGTGTGTAACCATGGAAGTGATGAACCATGTTGCATTTTAAAATAAATTCTCTGTATACTACATAATACTGTAGTATTTTGATATACAAATAATTTTACAATTTTTCTGTTTTTTTTTTCAGCTCGTGCTGAAAAAGACTATATCAACCAGCATCCAGAGGAAGCTTTAAAAGGAATTAATCCAGAATTATCTCGAGTTGGGTGTGACTTGATTTCAGATTTGTGGAAATGCATATTTTTCCAATTTCCGATAAACGTCATTTCCCCATTAAAATAACAGATTACTGAGAAAAATATAATTGTTGCACTTACATAAATATACAAGCATATAATCAGATTATAATGTATCTATGTAAGAATGACCTAATAAAATTATAAAACAGTCTATTTTCATATCTCTCCAACTCTGGGTGAAATATGAAGTTGCGCATGTTCATAGCGTTTTTATTGCATTAAAAAATTATTTTATTTTTAATACAGAAAATACATGAACTAATCAAAAATATATTTACATCCATTGCATATTATGATAATAAATGGGCCGTCCAAGTCTTCGACCTTTTAGAAATAACATGTCGCATATGAATTTGGAATATAAATAAATGAAAACGAAATAAAAATTGCTATATTAATTGAATTTTTATACCGAAAATAATGTAAACTATTATTCACGAAAGATGACTATTCAAGGTCATTTGTGAGCCGTCTGATATAATATTACTTGCAGATAACTTCATAGCATTTCTTATGCATAGACGTGCAACATGAAATATTTATGGACACATTTTAACATAAAAAATAAGAGTAATTTATTTGAAAATTATGTTTCTTTCTAAATAATGCCTTTCTGAAAGATTTATGTTCTTCACTTATTTTTTTGCAAAATACAAAAACATAGCCTTAACTTATAAACCAAGGAATAATAATTTGATTTAAACGTCAACGCCACTGGGTAAATATTAGCACTGAGGACAGTGTAGTAGATAATTAGGTATCTGTCATTCTGCGACATACGTCATTATTATTTATAGTGTGTTAGAAAGTAATGCCACTATTTACGTATATTTGTCACACTACACAAATTAAATAGACATACGTTAAATAATCTTTCTCTTTCTAAGACAAAATGTTGCTAAGCTACTGCTGTAAAGTGATGTATATTCTTTATTCGAAAGAACGACCTTGAATAGTCATCTTTCGTGAATAATAGTGTAATTAAAGTTTTTAGCGTAAAATGGTCGCCATGTCAGTGTCACTACAGTCGTCCAGTTACCCTGTGGAAATGTCACTATAGAATAGAGTGAACCATGCATATTTTGCTCAAAAATTCGCGATTGGCTTTACACATACTCTAACATGCACATATTTAATATATCGGAGTAATTTTTATTAATATCAAAAGAAAATTTACTTAGTAAATAAATTTATATTATAATTTGTTTTAATTATTGTAATCTCAATACTTGTCATTGTTGTAATCATTTAGTAAATTGGAATGTAAATGCTGGATTACCTTTTATTATGAACTATGTTTTGATTTTTGTAATCAATACTGTCATTGTTGTATTTAATTATAAATACAAAATAGTTTAAATACTATTTTAATTATAATAAGGACACGTGGTGAGTATGATAACCTTCAATAGTATATTAAAGAAATTGTTAAAGACATATTCATTATTCATTATACTAGAGGATCCACACGCACATACACACAGACATCATCGTGAAAATGTTAAAATTGGATTCTAGGGACCTTAAAACGTGGTCATTTACCAAAATCTCGATATGCGATTTTTAGCACGAAATAAAATTAAAAATGATTTAATAATAATTGTGACATTAAAGTTATAATATAGCTGTATTCATATGTTTGGATGCCGATTCCTTCAATCCTGTATATAAAATATTACGTTTTTTTTTTTCGCTTACACAATCAATCTCATTTTAGTCTAAAACTGGTATTTATTATTTTTGTAATAAGCTACGGACATCATCACATATCAATTTTCAATCTCATACTCCATTCGACCGCTCTTTGACAGAGATCTCACGTTCTCATGGCAATCTAGGATTTTTGCATGTCGTCACATTCCATTCTAGGGGTGTGTGTATGTGACATGCCACGTGCCATATCGCGTGATGCATACAGTGTGACATATGACGTTAGCATACAGATGATGTGATCATTCACAGTCTACCGAGATGTGTATCATGTAAAAGAAATAGCCAAGGGAGGAGCTCTTTTGTTTTGGAATATAAAGAAGGGAAGCTTCCAAGTATATAAAAAAATGGAGAGGAATATATAAATCTGCATTATTTGACAGACAATGAAGATATAATTTTCCGAAATGTATTGTTCGGCGTCTGTCCTCATTTAATATTAATATTTCCATATTTGAATTTGAAATACTAATCAAGTCTTCATTCACTCATGTTTGAACCTAATCATACCTACATTACATGCTAATTATGAGTTAAGAAACTAGGTTAACTAATTCGAACATGGCGACATAACTTCATTTGCTAATCTAAATCCAGCAGGAAAATTTTAATTAATAAGCGACATAAATACAGCTCATTCGCATATGAAACACGGTGATCCCTTTTGAATTTGAGCATATATATCTACACCAACCTTGATATAATCTCAGCACAGCATGACACGGGATGTGTAGATGTATGTATTCGATATAGGACGCTGTATATCTAATCAATTCATATTTGGAATATTCACTCTATTAATATGATGGAATTAGTTTAATTAATTGTTTTTACCTTCTATCACCTTTAGGTAAGAAAGGTATTGTCTTTGGTCAAAAAATTCAGTGACGAGTTTTTGATGAATAAGCACGATTTAGGGTCCCTAGAATACGATGTTACTATTTTTACGATGTGTGTGTTTGTGTGTGTGTGTGTGTGTGTGTGTGTGTGTGTGTGTGCGTGTGTGTGTGTGTATGCGTGTGACGAGTTTTTGATGAATAAGCACGATTTAGGGTCCCTAGAATACGATGTTACTATTTTTACGATGTGTGTGTTTGTGTGTGTGTGTGTGTGTGTGTGCGTGTGTGTGTGTGTATGCGTGTGACGAGTTTTTGATGAATAAGCACGATTTGGGGTCCCTAGAATACGATGTCACTATTTTTACGATGTGTGTGTTTGTGTGTGTGTGTGTGTGTGTGTGTGTGTGTGTGTATGTGTGTGTGTGTGTAAGTGTGTGTGTGTGTATGCGTGTGTGTCCTATGTGTGACAAAAATTTCGTGTGCAATAACTCTAATACTACAATTCTTTCGTATTCTTCTTCGTTTAATCCATACGAAGAGCTGATTACATTTTGGTTCTAATTGATCGACCGGAAGTACCCTCATTTGAATATTTTAACAGTTTTTCTTGAAAAAACGGTGTTAAATATCATTTTTACACAATTAATGTTAGTATAAATATTAAAGAATATTTTATTCTCTATACGATTTGACTGCATTTTATACTTTATGTATTCTAGGGACTCTAAGACGTGCTTATTCATTATAAACTCACCATCGAATTTTTTGACTAAAAACAATACTTTTTTTACCTAAGGTAAATTGTTATGAAAGAAAATTACTTAGAAAAATATTTGGACCAGTCAAAAACGACGAAAATCAGTATAGAATACTGATGAACTTTGAAATAAATGAACTGTACAGGGACGATGACATAGTTACTTCAATAAAAAGATATAGATTCATATGGCTGGGCCCTGTGGTGCACTCTCCACGCCAGCAATGAGTGCTCTTGAGGTGACGCCTGGTAAACGCCCGCACGGTACAAATATGTCATCATCATTATCGAAATCTGCGTACAAAGCAGATTGGCACACCCAGCAATGGGTAATATGCCATGAAGATATATTTATTTATTTATTCTTCTTGAATCTTATTTGGAAATGGAAACAAATTAGAAAACGGCGAATGCCAATATACGGTATCCTTCTTTATTGTCTTTTCTCCTTAAAATTACATTTTAAGATCAATTTGACTTTGAATTGAATTATGATCATACATACGTTTCTCTGTTCACACTGTATTAGAAAAACCCTTGCCAAGTTTCACAAGACTTGAATCAACCTCTCGGCCATTTTGCAGATTCTGGCTGAGCCCAGTTAGTAGCCACAGACGAGTTTCGCTCTTATTGGAACTCATCAGTGTGGCATACTGTCGTCTCTTCGTTTATTTGGGCTCAGAATAAAATATATTATCTCATATAAGGTATAGATGATTTCACAGGTACTAGCCACCACTATTCAATACCGGAGAACGCCGTAAAGCTCTGGCAGCTATTAAAATAACAATAGTACAATAGCGAACTCTTAGTAGTGAAACAATGTATAATAAAGAATTAGAAAAACACTCACCATGTTTCACAGACGCGTTTCGCTCTTGTACTTTTGATTAATAAAATTCTGATGTGGCCAACACATAACCTCCCGCCAGATATTTTACCTGGTTGTACGCATAAAACAAAAAATATTTTTAAATACAAATACGTATATTTATGTCTCACTACAAAATAATTGTTACATATATTTGCAAATTCTATGGAATATTTTAATATAAATTATGTACAATACATTTTCTTTATATTCAATATCCTGAAATTTTCTTTTCCTACTTTCCTTTTCTTTTTCTTTATATTTGTAATTTTGTCGCAAATTCCTTTTATATTCTTTTTTACGTATATTCTTTTGCGTTGTTGACTTTTTATTTATTTTCACAATCTTCATAATGATGTACAAATATTTTTGACAGTGGCATACAAATATTTTTGACAGTGACATTTATGTGTCAATTACAAACATTTGAATTTCTTGCCTTGAAGTAGTTTGATCTGAGATTTTTTACATCAAATTATTTTATATGCATTTCTTTATCTCTAAATCTATAGAAGATATAATAATGAATTTTTCATAATACCATACTGTTAAATGTGCTTTAACAGTACTGTATGCTCAACCGATATATGCATCAAAACAGCCACGGCCGTTATTTTTTATAACAGTACAATTATTTAAAATCATGTGTTCCAAAAAAAAAAAAATCGCAGCGTCATGAAATTGTCATGAAGAGCTGTCACCTGTCAACATGCCGTAGAAAATAGAATTTTAAGAAGATATTTTATGTTATTATGAAAAATACTGAACGTCACACGGCTGATATACAAATAACAGACATCGCCTCGATTATACATTCAACCTCATCTGTTATTTGCTACATATCAGCCTTATGACGTTAATAACTATATATTTTTCGAATAAAGAATTTAACGTTCTTTAATTTAAGTATTTACATAAATTTTCGATAAATAATATTTAGATGATTTTTTTCTTGTAACTACTACTTCCGGTTGTCCAATTGTTACCAAAACTTAATCAACTCTTCCCATTATTGTTAGATTGAGGAATCCATAGTTAAAAATGTCTTAAATCTTATAGTATTTGAGAAATCGTGGATCCACACATCCACACACACACACACACACGGACATCATAGTAAAAATGTTATAATCGGATTCTAAGGACCTTAAAACGTGCTTATTCACTAAAATCTGGATATGCGATTTTTAGCTTGAATTCAATACCTCTCTTAGCGAGAGGTAAAAATTACATCGATTTCACAAAATAATGTATTAGTTATAAATTAGTGCAATATGCAAAGTTTTGTCTAATTTGACCGACTTTATATCTCATAGTTTCCGAGATACCGATTGGGGTTCTGATCTTCCATATTGATACAACAAGTGAGAAAGCTCGTATGAAACTATTCTTTATCTTTATTTATGTATGTGGGTCACCTATCCTCGGTTCACAGTGTACTCTGTAGTCTGCAGAGGTCGTCAGTAAGCTGTAACTTTGCAATTAGGTCTCGGGCCCTACAATAACTTCAAACAAATCGCCTCACCGCTGTATACATGTCCACTAACGATAGTGCTGTTTCAAACTATCGAACAAGGATTACATAAGTTATTTTAGAGATTTACCACTAAAGTATAGTTATAGCTCAAGCTTAACTGCTTGCACTAATCATAATGCTATCATCATGTAAGCTTACATTTTGGTGCAGTTTTAGAATATGTACGAGAATAAAGTTTTAGATTTTATAGAGAAAACTTTCAATATAAAATGTAGAGATTACATAGATCTTTAAGCCTGTTTTACACTATACAATGTATTGTTCCATTTATTGAGATATTAAATGGTAGATGTGGTGCCAAATTCCTGAGCTATGACATGCGCAGATCAAGAAGAGAGACAGCTAGAGAAAGGTCAGACAATAGGAGAGAGAGAAAGAAAGAGTTTTGCTTTCTGCGCAACAGCTCATGACGTTTGGCACGGGCTAGACTGTAGTTTTGTGTAATTTTTGATGAGTAAAATTTTTCAAAATTTGCGTATGTGTACAAAACTGTTTTTTACATTTTATTATGTTTTTAGTTCCTCGCAATTCTAAAAAGAAATTTCAAACTTAAATGTTTTATAAATATTACAGCCCAGGTTCACAATAGTTCGTGCGGCTTACATTTTCAACAAATGGTAAGCGAATAGGGTGGTGGTTGTCTTCGTCTAACGCAAGCAAACTTACAATTTGTTTGTCTCTGTCTGATGCATGGCCTTGTATATGTAGCTTATAACACAACGTAGTCACAATTTTGATGTGACCCAAGCAGCGCGCGCACTCGCGCTATTCGTTGTCTTGGTGTCAGCACAGTGTTGTTGTTTGTAAGCAACGCTAAGGACACGATGAACTGACTTAAAAATTATTAAATTCAAAATATGTATTTTATTATTTTTATTCTTTTGCTTTTTACCTCCCGCTACCCTGGTAACGGAGGTATAGGGATCGTGACAAAAATCGCAAATCGAGATTTTGGTAAATGAGCACGTTTTAAGGTCCCTAGTATCCAATTTTAACATTTTCACGATGATATCTGTGTGTATGTATGTGTGGATCCTCCACTCTAACTCAAATACTATCATTAAGAAAAATTTGAAACCTTGCATTTCGACCTTTTTCTATTATGGAAAGAGCCCATAAGATTTTGGTGTGAATCAGATAACCGGAAATGGCACTTTACTTGATGCTCAAAATAGTTTTTCTTCGAAAAATACGTTTAAACGGTTTTTTCGAGATTAATGTTATAAAAATTAAAGCATTTTCTACAGATTTGCATTAATACTTTTTCTATATATTTTATGAATAATTTTATAAAACTATCTATAATTTAAATCCCGGAGCCAACGCTTTAAACAAACAAAACTCCTTGGTTACGCAGTTATTCAAATGTATGTCACTGACAGATAAATGTCACTGTCGAAGAACTAATCATTTCAAATTAATAATAGTAAAATTTTAAAAAGAAAAAAGTAAATAGAACATTAAGAAAGAAAATAATACAGTTTCCAGCATAAGTAAATGTGTAGGTATGTATTTAGATTATAAAAATTAAAGATTCGCAAAAAAGTTTAAGCTAATCCTAATTAAAATTTAATCTTCATTTGATTATCAAAAAAGGTAGTTACTTGGATTAGATTAGACTATATTTTAAGAAATAAACTGCTAAAATTAGAGTAAAATTCGCTAATCCAAAAATAAGGATCAGCTTAATATTTTTGTGACTCGGGCTGCAAATGGCAGGAGGTATTGTGTTGGCTATACCAGATTTTTCTTTTCTGCTTTGACAAATTTGGGAAGTCAATAATCAAATGACCTAATGAAGGAACCGCCACTGATAATACAATATGGCACCAGTGACCAGTGACGTAATAAATAAGAAGTAATACATTCTATGCAGTAACCTTGAAGCTTTATCACTATCAATTTTTTACACAACACATAAAACAGGCACAAAATTCTAGATAAATGTTAGTAAATACTCATTAAATGATAAATGTCAACAGTTTTTTGTATATATTTTTACATAAACAGCAATAACAGTAGCAGTAATGACAATAAATTTTCCTGTCAAATAATTCCGACTTACAACATTCCTTGTAATCCTTGCATTTGCAGCAACAACATCCCGGATTCTTTTATTAAATAACTCTATAAAAACTACCCCATCTAAGTCTCTTTATAACCCCTGATGGATCGAGATAAATATGAAAAAATTGTCTCATTTAAATATCGCAAAAACTCGTTGAATAAACCTAGCTAACGACAGTTCAAATGTAGTCCCTTTATATTTTTCTCCTGCTTGTCATTTATTCGGAGGAAAAGGGGGAAGGATTTCCCTTTTGTCGCCGCTCCGATAAATCATGATGACACTGCGGACAACACCAAGAGCGGCTCGTGAAAAGGGGCAAAGTGATCATTAAAGAAGAGATGTTTATTAAGTAATTATGGGCATTGAATTTCTGGATTCATTAATTTTTGAAAACCTATTAATTAACCCCAGGAGAATTAAAATTAAGGGTAATAAATTATAATTAATATTCCTTGATTATAACTTTTGCAATATGCTTACAAATTTTATAATTTTGAAACAGACATTTCAAATAATATATGTAAATCATTCCGGCATGTTACCCATTGCTGGGTGTGCCAATGTGCTTTAAGATAAAATAAGTCAAATTCCAAAAATAAATTTTAAGAGAAACTATAATACCCAGAAAACTAAATTTTAAGCCAGGTTTAAACAAAAAAATGCAAATCGAAATTTGACAGGAATATATTGTAATTAATTTGTTTCATTTCGATGCATAGTATTGTCAATTTAAGCCAAGTTTAATATCTAAGTTCTGTTGGTGCAACCGGCCATAAAAACAAATAATTAAATTTTGATGAGACCGTAGGGCTAGTAGGTCCCAAAATGGGCTACTTGCGTGCCATTTTTTTATTTAATATTTTTGAAGAGACGATAAAACTTGCTACCCATATTTTTTCTTTTGGAAAAATTTTCATTACACCGAAAATGTTATTTCTTAATTACTAAAAAACATACAATTTTTTTAAAATAAAATTTATATTTTTACATACTGTAACGTGCCGAGCTACGTAAACAAATAAGCCGCGACGTGATTAATTACTTCCGGTTGCCTAAACCTTTTGTGTTCATTCATATTATGCTGTCGAACATTCTAGAGCTCTCTAGAAGTTGATGGTAGCTGTATAAAAGGGGCGCAGCCAACGACCAAATGTAACTAGACAAAACATTCCCTATCCCTCCTCACTGAAGGTTTTTATTTCGGCTGGCCAGACAGAGAAATTAGAGATATGTCTTGACTAGTTCGAGTATTTCTCACCAGAGGTCACATAGAGTGTCAGTGTATTAGGGTACCTTTATAACCAGGGTATGGCCATGGCGTGGCTCACGTTTCGTCCGCCATTACCGGGCCATCTGTTATATGTGTTGTTCTTGCGCAAATTATTATGTATTTTCGTGGATATTTGTTTCATTTTAATGAAAAACACATTTAATTATCATTTTAATATGTATTTAAAGTGTAAGTAACATATTTAATTTTATTTACTTGTGTAGTTTGTTAGATACCCACCACGATTACTGACATATTGAAAACAACTATAAATTACCAATATTAAGCACAATCATTTAAATTTTAAAAGGTAAGTTCAGAATATACAATTATTATGTAAATAAGAACTACAGATATTAAATTAGATGTGATAATAACAACCCATGTCATATATTCTACATAACCTCTAAATGTATGTCTTAATAATAATTGTGTATCTCTTAAATTAATTAATTTTTATTACCTTTATAAATTCACAGTGTGATAATTTAATATTCTTTTATAATATAATATCACATTTATTACAAATAAATAGGGAAATGAATTACCGACAATGGCGGCGATCTTGGCCCATGGCCATACCCTGGTTATAAAGGTACCCTACAGTGTATAATCTAGTGTTTAGTTTGAACGTTGTTCACTAGAGGCCACGTAGAAGCATGTGTATTTTGTATTTGTTTTGTAGTTGTAGTGGTTTTGTGAGTGACATGTTGGTTTTTCTTTAATATTAAATCTTGTAAATTATTTAATGTTAACCTTAAATGTTAACCACGAAATTTTAATTAAGAACACTTGCGCCTCTAGTGAACAACGTACAAACTAAACACTGGTACTCTACGTGGCCTCGGTAGTGACCTCTAGTAAAAAATACACGGACTAGACAAGACATATCCCTATTTCTAGTTTCTCTGTCTGGCCAGCCGAAATCAAAACAAACCAAATGAAGTTTTGTCTAGTTATATTTGGTCGTTGGACGCAGCTGTGCTCGGGAGTTAGTTAGTTAGTTACATACATAGTTACTTAGTTAGTTACATTCAGAGACATAAAGATATTCACATAGAGTGTTAGTGAGTTTGAGAAGCACAGCAGTATAGTAGTGAGCGTATGCAATAAAGTATCGTGTGGATTAGGTACTCTGGAAGTTACTGATATACTGGGATAGCTGTGGATGTGAATACTCGGTAGTGTTGACGAGTATTGGGAAGCTATAGTGTAAGAGGACAGTAACGGCGAGTCTGGAAGGTACTGGTATAATGGGATAGCTGTGGAAGTGAATACTAGGTAGGGTTGACGAGTATTGTGAAGCTAGGTATAGAAGGACAGCAACAGCGAGTTGGAGTAGATACTCGGCATTGGTGTTGAAGAATTGTGGCATACGGATAGTTGGTGATACTGAGGCTGTGGAAGGAGAAAGTTAGTTACATACATAGACAGACAGTTACGTGAAAGCTGTAACTTCTCTTCGAGCAGTTGAATATACAGACGCTGTTGAGGTCGGTAGGCGGACAGTTGAACATGATATAAGTATATAGTGACATAAATATAGTGATATGAATATCGCGAAAACAGTCTACAAGAGTCTAAGATTGGAACGCGTAGCGAAATAAATAATTAGTAATATCGTGGAAATAAGTAGTAGTGTTAATTGATCAAATAAATAAATAAATAGTGTTTTAGTGTTATCTAGTTAAATATAGTTTTAGCCTTAATTAGTTTTTTATAATAATTGTGTAATATTAGTAATAGTCATTTTCATTATACATTCAAACACTTATTTTAATTAATAATAATTGTCTAATATTTACACTTCACCCAAATAAATAAAAACGTTACAATACGTTTTCATCATAACTTTAGGTATACAGGGTGTAAATAAAATAAGTGCATTAAATTTAACCAGTATTGTAACTTGTCGAGAGCAACAATTTTTCTTAATAATTTTTTTCTAAATCTTTTAGTTTTTGAGTTAAAATTCTTTAAAGATTTGTTTAAAATTTCGTTACTCGCCACTGGCAAGATCTCTAATGTCTGAATCTAAGTTCGATGTACACAGCACAAAAATAGTCGGGTGGTGGTTGCATATTTGCAGGCACAGTAATGAATAAACGATCACCGGAAAATACATTTATTATTAATAATTCGTAATACTACAATTTTTAAAATAAAGAAATTTAAAATTTGGATAACAAAATTTTAAAATTATGTATTGAAACAGGTTCTGAACTAGTGTGAATAGTGTATGGAGAATAGAGTAAGAGCGTGGGAAGACTGGGAAGAGCATAATAGTTATGAGGTTATGAGATGAATTTTCGTGTGTCAACTCGGCAAATCATAATACTTTAAACGTTATTCAAAAAATGTAAGTACATACTTTTGTCAATTTAAACGAGGTGAGATTATATGAGGACCAATGACTCGTTAATTTATTCCCACCCAATTAATGATATTTTTTGTTGAAAATTGTGTTTCCTTCTTACAGTATTAGGATTTTTGTGACCAGATAAGTGTATTGTGCATTATTAAAGACACTTTCTCTAATATATCCAGCCCTAGATCAGTGAACAATACAACCCATTCGCAAAATTGAAATGCTGGAAACAATGAATTTTTTGCACATGGTATGGAAGTAACTGTTGTTCTTTTTAAAATATTCCAAATTGTCATATGTGACATATCAAACTGTGATAATCTTAAAGATATTGTATGTGGTACAACATAAATTTACGATTATGAAGAGGATGATTTTCGTGTAACTTCGTTGACCTTGAGAACTTCACCATAGGTAATTACAATGTCTGTGTGTCCGCTATTCATAAAAATAAGCATTTTGCCAGAATTTAACTTATAAACAAATTTATTACTAATGCTAAAATTTAATTGCAACAACTGACAGAACTGTCAATTAGTAAAACAAAATTTTTCATAGCTACTGCTACTGCATTCAATTATTACAAAAATATTTGGAACGACTCGTCAATTTACGGGGTGGTAAAAATGCTAAAAAATATGCGATTTCGAGAAAAAGTTATTAAGAAATATGGTTGCTCTCGACGAGTTATATTCAGTGCCGGATTAGCTATGTAGCAGGAGGCAGCAAATGCTACGGGCCCCGGGCCTGTGTCCAAAAAAACTACAAATCAAAAAATTATAAGCCACACGCCTAGTAGCTATTCTCAAAGTGAGCGCAAGCCATATTGTAATAGTATAGGTACATTATTATGCTACAAGTTGGCAACACCACATTACTTACAGGTAGAATCCCCTAATATTGTTTTCCATTCGAGCTGTTTATATAACCCGTCGACTCAGTCGTTCGTTCCTACCACAATAGGGGATTCCACCATTTTTTAAATATAATTTCATCACAAAGTATTAGTAAAACTAAGACTATTGGTGAAAATCCGGTGAAAAAATTCCTGTTAATAAACGAGTTATGGTTCCCCGAAATTTGAAAATATAGACGTGACGTCACGAACATAAGTTTTTATATAAAACTGTTTTCTTCGTGGATCTAAAATGTTCTTGAAATGTATGCTATTTTTAATTTATATTTATAAAAAACAAATTAATATTGTAACACTGTACAAGTTTGCATGCTTTATAATTGCAAGTGTATTAAAATTATTAAGTTTAATGCAAGAAATTTATATTCAAATATAAATTGTTTGAGAATTGCAGTATTGGACTGGTAGCCACGTGTCCGCTATTTGAATTTGTCTACTTCCATTGGTAGTAGACCCTCGGTATTCGTTATATATTTATAGGTGGTCTTTGAGTCGCCAATCAAAATAATATTTATGGATTTCATATGAGTGACGAGCTGCTATAACAAAAAACCCCTTATTTCCGAAATATTTGAATTATATAATTTTTTTCTTTATTAATATTCATTATTAAGCATCTACTTTCACTATTTTTTACTAATTTCTCTTAATTCGATTAAGCTGTAATCCCCTATTACATATCAGTAAGTTTATTTTCTTTTAAGAGTGAAATTTGTTGTTATTGGACTATTTACGTCGTGTTATAGTGGCTTAGTTTTTACGTGCTTTTGTGTTATTAATTCTGTAAATGTTTTGTTTTATTTTCATCCTAAATTATAATACGAAATGCAATTCAAGGGCCCCCTGTTCACATTTGCTACGGGACCCGCACTGGCTTGATCCGGCACTGGTTATATTACTGGTTAAATTTAATGTACTTATTTCATTTACACCCTGTATATAGGATAGCGATAGATATTGGATTTTCAGTACCACGCAAGTAGCCCATTGTATTTTTCGTGGAGGGCAAATGTGTGCAGTCCGACCCTGCAAAAACATAGAAGTATATTTTTTCTGTCAGAGCCTACTTAAACTTCACTGCAAAACATATTTTTTCCCTACGTAATGAACAATTAAAACATGTTTATGACGACCACTACATTCTTGTAAATGTAGTAGTTACTTATATTCTTAGCAAGAGTTGTATTTAATATCATACTGCTTTGAATAAGGTCTCCCAACCGTCCCCATTTCTTCATACAAAACTTCCCGTATTAATACCAACTTCTTGCAAACTAAAAATTCCCTAAGTCGTATAGGGGTACGTTCCATGTTCGCATTCTTTAAACTAGGTCAGCCTTCATTAATTTGCATCGCAGGCGTAGAGAGATATATACCATCCCCTCCCTACACAATCCAACGTGTACTGCCCTTCTTTGCATTCACCACGCATCCTGGCGGCAGGATAATAAACTAATCTGGTTTTTGTGACTGGATAACATGTGTGTTTATATTTGCTAGCCTGCGAGATAAATTGTACGCGACATACGATGAATTCCACAAAATATAAATGTTGGTAGATTTTTTTTTAGTTTTTTGTAGTTTGAACATGGTTTGTTTAATTTCAAAGCTCTTCAATACTGCAGCAGTGACAGTAATTAAATATTCAAGGGTTGTTTAATAATTTTACTCGTTTTTGGAATTTTCATAAAAATAATTGCATACAAAATGAAAATTATACTACCTACATTTGATATTTGAATACACAATATTTTTTATTATGATTAAACTCATTAAAAATAAATTTAACATCGTGAATTTTAAAAATTTAATCCAATGGTAAACATAAAATTTAATAACAGAGTTGAAATTTTAACATATTTTTACAAAATTTTCACCAATGATGTATGAAAATTATTTTAATACATAGAAAACATTCATTTACTGAATTTAACGTTCACATCAAAACAAATGTCAGTGCAATAATGATATAATATATTATTACGTCTGTATATACTATTATAGTTAAAATAGATTATGTATGTATGTAAATCATGGCACTAGCGCTACAGATAGAATTGTATAAATATAATAATAGTACATTACATTACGAGATATGTAAAATGTTAATTATGTGGTGACTACGTCCACATACGCTTGTGTCACTCGCACGCACACATTCATACATATATAACCACATTCATAATTATAATGTTGTAAATTTTAATGTAATATTTTTATATTAAATAAAGAACGGATGCTATAATTGTTATTTTATTTTGTGACAAGGAAGTTTGATCTCTCCATTTTTTCTCCTTTGCGTTTTTTATGCCCTTTTGTCACAAAAAAGATTAAGCTAATCCGTATTTTTGGATTACTGAATTTTACTCTAATTTTGGCAGTATATTTCTTAAAATATAGTCTAATCTACTCCAAGTAACTACCTCTTGGATAATAAAATGAAGATTAAATTTTAAATACCGGAAAAGAATAATATAATAATAATCCAAAAATGAAGATTAGCTTAAACATTTTTGTGAATCGTTCATTTTTATTAATCTAAATACATACCTACATATTTCTTATGCTATGGAAACAGTATTGAATTCATTTCCTATTGTTCTATTTACTTTTTTCTTTTTAGAACGTTAGTATTATTATTTTGAAATTTGACATTTATTTGTCACTTACATACATTTGAATAACTGCCTAACCAAGGAGTTTTGTTTGTTTAAAACGTAAAATAGACCTTTTCAATTTAAAGAGATAGAAGATATGCGCAATGGGGACTTGCGCATAGTAAGAACAACTGAGATCTATGGCGTTTGTTTCTAAAAATTGAGACGTAAAATGTGAGAAAAATCATTGACAAAATTTCTCGAAAGAAGTTACAAAAGCTTTTTTTGGAGCTAAAATGTCTAACGATGCAAATTTTCACCGAGAATACAAGTATTTTAATGACTGCAATATTTTTGACGTTTCGGTTGACAGTCCAACTGGCAACTGTTGGCGCATTTTCTTATTATACGCAGCGATAGAAAAAGATAGCCGTTAAATTGAAAAAGTCTATTATAGATAATTTTATAAATTTATCCATAAAATATGTAGAAAAAGTATTAATGCAAATCTACAGAAAATTTAATAATCTTTAATTTTTATAATAACATAAATCTCGAAAAAGTAACATTTAAAGGTATTTTTTTAAAAAAAAACTATTTTGAGCTTCGAAGTGAAGTGCCTTTTCTAGTTATCTGATTTACACCAAAATTTAATGGCTTCTTTCCATAAGGCAGAAATACAAGGTTTCAAAATTTTCTGACTAATAGTATTTGAATTAGAACGGAGGATCCACACATACATACACACAGCATCATCGTGAAAATGATAAAATTGGGTTCTAGGTTCTAGGGAACTTAAAACGTGCCCAATTACCAAAATCTCGGTATGCGATTTTTAGCACGATCCCTATACCTTCTTTACCAAGGGTAGCGGGAGGTAAAAAAATGTTTTATATTATTTCCCTTTTATAAATATTGTCTCACTTGTGTATATGTATATAATTTTTGTCTCTATGCATAACTTCAATATCTGCAACTTTTCGCTGTATCGTACTATAGCAAGTTCTTTCTTAGACGTCTGTTTATCAAACTTTATCACTTGTGATAGCTCTCAGTTCTAATGCTTGTTGCACGCTATTTCTTTGTCTATCGAGGAGTCACTTCCGAGCCTGTTTGAAACATCCTATTACTTTTCTAACATAGACTATGTTTATCTCGACGATTCAATCGGCTTCAAGTATATTATGATTTGAAAAATCCTATTGGTTTATCTCAGCGGATTGAAACTAGGATTGACTTATTTTCAATCTTCTTTAAATTGGTATCGACTAAAAAGAGATAGTTAAATAGTAGATTATGCAGACAGACAGGAAGAGGTATATGATCTAATTTCATGCTGAATATGTAACTTCACAAAAATATTTGTTTCTTCATCACTTCAAATATTTCGCTTTTGGACAATTTTATTAAGTAAATAAAATGAGGTAAAATACAAATAACCAAATGATATGAATTTATTAACACTCCAACATATTACGAATGTGCGCATACATAGTTCCATTATTTGAAGCTTCACTGTTTATTTCGACAGAAGTCAAGCCGCTTCAAAAGTCCAAGCCTTTTATTTTATAAACTTGACTTGACATTTTTCAAGCGGCTTGAAATATTAATCTCGATCGTCTATTTCGAAGATTGAAAAGGGATTTACGAAACTCAAGCGACTTCAAACGTCGAGATAAACGTAGTCATATAGAGTTCCTCCTCTGTTCTCCTACGCTAAACATAATTGTATTATAAATTAATTCCTTCAAACACTTACTTTATTTTATTCGATTATAATCTTACCTGAACACATGCACATGCAATTACAAACGAGTGACCAGTTAATAAAGTGAAATATTTTACTTCAAAAGAAAAATAGCTATTTACGACATTTGACAAACGCAGCCGTAAATGCAGTTATCGGCCGTGTGTTAAATAAATACATTGGTTATTTGAAATGGTTGAATTTAAATTTTATTAAAATCATAGTTTGTTTATAAATAGTGATGCACAACGAGGCTAGAGTACTCTCCCATCTCGTCTCGTCTCGTTGCATTATGCGAGACGAGAACGAGGGCAAGATTGCAATTTAAAATTCGAGGCGAGATCGATATAACAACTGCGAGAAAAAGTATTTGTAACTTTATAGATTTGATTAATAAATTCAATGAAAAATGCATCGTACAGGGAGTGGAGTCAACGGTAATTCGTGCATAAAACAGGTGAATGTGAAAATTATATGAATTGACTACATTTTTTGAGTCTATCTAGTGTCGAATGATATCGGTCGCAGAGCGAGAAAATGCAAAATAAAGACTAAATTGGAAATCGGTTTTGCATCTAAAAGAACTAGTTTTTCTCAAACATTTCAGCCCCTAATTCATCCCAGTTAAGACTATGGTTAATGAAATTCTTGTCGTCCCTGAAAAGTAAAGGATCTTATATTAAGCGTCAATAGGAGCCAACATGGAGTGAAGCGGAGTGATTGGTTGCCAGCGGGTTCCCAGTGTAGCGCTTTTTAATGAGTAAATCTTACTTAAATAGTGGCATATAGTTAATGATAAAATGTAGAAACTTTTAGTTAAAAAATTTTTTTTTTAATGTTTAATTAGTTTTACTGATGACAGAATGTATTGACAAATGTTCGTATTGAAATAATTTGGTGACTAGAATTTAGTGTTTCGTCTTTTTATTATAGTTATACGACTGTAAATACACAGAAGACGGAACGATCGGCGCGAACTTGTCTTTTGTAGTTCAACTGATACGTAAATCCCGAGGTAAATACGTAGTGCGCAAGCGCTTATTTTTACAGCGAGACTCTCGCGCGAGAACGAGATGAGACCAAAAAGAATGTGCGAGAATGAGAACGAGATCGAGATTGCAGATTCGAAAACGAGACGAGATCTATATTTTATATTTCTCGTCTCGTCTCGCGTGCGTCACTATTTATAAAAATCAAATATTTTCCTAAAATTCTTGAAAAATGTAAATGTCAAAAACTATTTGGCAGAGATTCTAAGTACCCAGTCTTCCATTTCCTACTTCCTGTTCAGATCAAAAAACACTCCTCATTGCTGCCAACATTATAATGCAAAAATCTCCATCCGAACAGTGTATATCTAGGTCGTTCGACCCTAGATTTCACAATTATTAATATCCATCATCTTTAGCAAACGGCTAACAAATCATAATCCCCATCTGTCATCATAAGCTTCGTAACGCTCACATAGTGGGCATGAATAATAAACATGAGTTAGAAAAATAGCGAGCGAGTATTGTGAGATAGAGATAAATGTGTAAAGCTGCTAATATTTTGCTTTTGTAATTGTGTTGTTTCACAGAATGCTTGCTTGTTGATTGATTGTGTAGGGAATTTTAATTTGAGGAAAAATACACATTGTTGGAATACATAAATGTTTTCGAAATGTTACTTTTGGAAGTTTTACCGATGCTGATTTTTAACAATCCATCAAGATAAAAATTTCAAAACATGCGAATTGTACGATTTGGCTTTCAAAATTGAATTGCGCTTGGGGCTCTTCAAGTGCTAAATCCGCCACTGCTTCAAACTAAGACGAATTCTGAAAATAAAATTTTAAATAAACTAAGTCTAATTGCAGTAATAAATACGTATCTTTCCACAATGATAATCCGGGCTATTCTGTAACTCAATCATTATCATTTATCGATCATTATCGAGGTAATGATCAATAGGTACGTTCTATTGGTGTTAGAAATCTTCCTACTTCTTCTAGTAGAACATCAATGGTCGTTCTTTTGCGTCAAAAAAATCGAAATATTCCTACGAATCATTCCAACTTCAGAGTTGGAAGCGTTGGTAGGAAGATATATAGACTGGAGATAAATTCAAAATTTTACTAGCCGACTGTTGCGCGTACATTTCTGTCGCATTTGTGAATTTTTAGAGTAGACTGTGCTCAACAAAAATATGTCCTTTACGTTTTTATTATTTAATATATTTTTATATAATTATAATTTCTGTAATATTTGCATAACAACATTTCGAAGATTCAAAATAAACATAAAAGTTATCTTTAGTTGTTAACTAACAATAACACATAGCCACTGCCACTGTTCTATTGTATTAATTTTTTTACTTGACAGCACTTGACAGTTATTTGCTACTGAGCGTTCTATTGCTTTAAGAATATTCTTATTCTAGTAGGAATATTTCTGACACCGATAGAACGCACTTAATGACAATTCAAATTGGGATTCTGTAAGTCACTTGATCATTAAAATTGGTTAATGGTAGTCGATAACACACTGAAATTTATCGATCAGTAATATGCTTTGTTATGATATTCGGGGCTATTCTGTAACTCAATCATTATTATTTATCGATCATTATCGAGATAAAGATCGATTGCGATTCAAATTGGGATTTTTTAACTCACTTGATCATTAAAATTGGTTAATGACGGTCGATAACACACTGACATTTATCGACCAGTAATATGCTGTCGTTATTAATGATCGATAACAAATGTCAAAATCAGATAAAAGTAGCAGTTAGAATATTATATCACCAGTACTTTAATGCAATATACATAATTGAAATTGAATATACAAGTAAGCATTTTATATTATATAATAAAATTTGTACTATTTACATTTTTATGTTATTCATAGATTTAGGTTATGTATTCACAACAAGGCACTAAGAAATGCAAGCGATGAAGATTTTAAACAAATCTTTTAAGTAATCAGAGTACTCGCCCAATATTTAATCATAACACTCAGGCCTCATCTGCGAAATAGTAGAAATGACATCCGGGGGCCGGGCCACTGCTAGAAACCGCGAGGCCCAGAGCAATTATGATGACATTTAAGGCCTCTTCGACTTCGAAACCATACATTTATAATTTCCACCATAATTTTATTGTATTTTTTCTTCGCAAAATGCTATTATTAAAATATTGATAAAATTTCCTTTGTTGGATTCATTCTTGTAATCAATAAAATATTCTTTGTTGTAATCAATAATTGTACAGTTATAGTTTTCAATATAACAATGCCAGAGAAATATGTGTTTGGAAGGATATTTCTTTTACTTTTTTCTACTAAATATCAATAGTACGTCAGGGGAATATCGGTGGAAAATAAATATACATAAAATCAATCAGCTTTCAAAATGCCACCGTAGTTTTAAATAAAAAAAAATATATGATAGTAAACCATAATTATTCTTTGCAAAATACTACATAATAATTTTTTGTTGGATTAATTTGTGCAATGAGTATTCTTAAGCAATAATCAAAATATCATTTGTTGTAATTAATAAAAAATAATAGTTTTAAGGGGCTCAATAGAACAATGTGCCTATATAATCATTTAAAACTAAATACATTTTATATTACTCTCTCTTAAATTAGGTAGTTTTTCTGTTTTGGAAAATTTTAGGTGGGTACATTTTATATTATTTTTTTTTTTGCAGTTCTGTGAGTGAATATTTACTTATATACATATACAATATTACAATACAACGCAATAATTAAAGGATTGAAAAACTTATTGGTAAATGACATATGGGCGCGAAATGCGTAAAATTTTCAAATAAATGACAAAGAAAATGATTGTAGTTATAGAATACGAAAATTTAGACAATCGATAACTTGATCATTAAAAATAAATGATTGTCATTAATTTAACGATCGATAACAGATAATCGGGGCTATTCTGTAACTCAATCAGTATCATTTATCGATCATTATCGAGGTAATGATCGATTGCAATTCAAATTGGGATTCTATAAGTCACTTGATCATTAGAATTGGTCAATGATAGTCGATAACACACTGAAATTTATCGATCAGTAATATGCTGTCGTTATCACATTAATGATCGATAACAAATGTCAAAATCATATAAAAGTATCAGTTAGAATTATATATCGCCTGTACTTTCACAGCAATATACATAATTGGAAGAATATACAAGTAAGCATTTTATATCATATAATATAATTCGTGGTATTTACATTTTTATATTGTTTATAGATTTAGGTTATTCACAACAAGGCACTAAGAAATACAAGTGACCCTTTATCCTTTTTTATCCGCGATGAAAATTTTAAACAAATCTTTTAACTAATCCGAGAACTCGCCCAATATTTGATTATAACACTCAAGCCTCATCTGCGAAATGGTAGAAATGACATTCGGAGGCCACGCCACTGCTAAAAACCGCGAGGCACAAAGCAATTTTTACGACATGCGAGGCTCCTTCGAAACTCTACATTTATAATTTCCAAAACAATTTTATTGTATTTTTTCTTTGCAAATTGCTAATATTAAAATATTGATGAAATTTCCTTTGTTGGATGCATTCTTGTAATCAATAAAATATTCTTTGTTGTAATCAAATATTTTACAGTTATAGTTTTCAATATAACAATGCCAGAGAAATATGCGTTTGGAAGGATATTTCTTTCACTTTTTTCTACTAAATTTTAATAGAACATCAGGATATATCTGTAGAAAAGAAAAAAAATCATAAAATCACTCAGATTTCAAAATTCCGCCTTAGTTTTTAAATGAATAAAATATATAAAATCATAATTATTCTTTGCAAAATACAACATAATAAACCTTTTCTAGGATCAATTGTGCAATGAGTATTCTTGAGCAATAATCAAAATATCATTTGTTGTAATCAATAAAAAATAATAGTATTAAGGGGCTCAATAGAATCAGCCTATATAATTATTTATAACTAAAAATATTTTATATTACTCTTCTTAAATTAGGTACTGTTTTTCTTTTTTGGAAAATTTTAGGTATGTACAATGTATATTGTTAAAAGTTTTTATGTCGCACTAAAGTATTATGAACTGTTTATTGCTAGGATACAGTGTATATAAACATATCTGTAACAACCGGGGCATAATGGGAGGGCATAATAGTTCATTATGCCCTCATTGGAATCCGATCATCGTTTATGGATTTTAAATTAGAAATAATATGAACGGTATATAATGAAAATTATTTTCTTTTTAATTATAATTCATTACAATAATAATAAGGATTGATAACAACAATTAATACATTAATTGATTACAACAATTAATATAATAAAAAAACAGCTTTGAAAACACAACGCAGGCATCATTTTTAATTTAATTATGTTTAAAATTTATTATTAAAAGGGCTTTAAACAGCAATTAATAAAACCCTAATAAAATATAGGGTACCTTTATAACCAGGGTATGGCCATGGGCCAAGATTGCCGCCATTGTCGGTAATTGATTTTCCTATTTATTTGTAATAAATGTGATATTATATTAGAAAATAATATTAAATAATCACACTGTGAATTTATAAAGGTAATAAAAATTAATTTATTTAAGATATATACAATTATTATTAAGACATACATTTATAGGTTATGTGGAATATATGATATGTGTTGTTATTATCACATCTAATTTAATATCACTAGTTCTTAATTACATAATAATTGTATATTCTAAACTTACCTTTTAAAAATTTAAATGATTGTGCTTAATATTGGTAATTTATAGTTGTTTTCAATATGTCAGTAATCGTGGTGGGTATCTTAACAAATTACACAAGTAAATAAAATAAAATATATTACTTACACTTTAAATACATATTAAAATGATAATTAAATGTGTTTTTCATTAAAATAAAACAAATATCTACGAAAATACATAATAATTTGCGCAAGAACAACACATATAACAGAAGTCCCGGTAATAGCGGACGAAAAGTGAGCCACGCCATGGCCATACCCTGGTTATAAAGGTACCCTAAAAATACTATTTTTTTTTGCAATTCTGTGAGTGAATAATTAAAGATTTGATATACTTATTGGTAAGTGACTGCTAAGTTCATATGAGCGCGAAATGCGTAAAATTGTCAAATAAATGACAAAGAAAATGATTGTAGTTATAGAATACGAAACTTGAGACAATCGATATCTTCATCATTAGAAATAAACGATTGTCATTAATTTAACGATCGATAATAGATAATGATAAAGTTACAGAATAGCACCGAATATTACTTGATATCTTTCCTTCTCTCGTTATTTTCTAGTTTTTCTAATTAAACCTTCCCCTTTTTGACAAAACATCATATCACACATGTGTACATGGTCCATTCATCCTGGAACAGGCTTGAAGGATAACAATGAAAAGAGGGAGATAAAAAGTGGATGAAGGAACCCGGGAGAGATAGTGATGAGAGAGGCGCTTAACTAATGTAGAGATATGTGACGGTTCAGGATAGATGGCTCTCCAGATACAGATAATGAGGATCAGGCTATCTAGAAGAGAGAGAGACTTTTACATCAAGTGTTAATAGCAGGGTGAGTTTTTACGGAAGATATAAAAATAATACAAGATGGATAGAACCCAGCAAACACAATTGTTTCATAACATTTATGTAAGAGATATGTTATATTCAATATTTAAATAAGTAAAAAACGAAAAGTTATTCTTAAAATAAATTATAATTAAAGACATAATTAAATAGTAACCCCTGTGGTGCACTCTCCACACCAGCAAAGATGACGCCTGGTAAACGACTGCAGGGTACAAATATGTCATTATCATTATCTAAATATGTATTCAAAGCAGATTGGCACACCCAGAAATGGGTAATATGCCGTGATGATATACTCGTATTACATTATTATTATGATTATTATTATTATTATAATTAATTGCGTAGGCTTCCACAGCCTGAGTCATGAGAAATATTCGTTTTCCGGGAATGGACTGCGTCATATTTTGAGTCAGAGCTCAACGTTTCGCCCGCAGTCATATGGTTTATTTGGCTCTAGCATGGTTTACACGTCGGGTAACCTTGTAAACTGAGTCTCCCTTCTTGTTGCTTAAACTCGGCCTTTAGCGTGGTTGACACGTCGGGTAACCGTGTTTAAGACAGTACTATCCCCCTTGCTCCTGAAGATGCCCCATATGACTGCGGGCGAAACGTTGAGCTCTGACTCAAAATATGACACAGTCCATTCCCGGAAAACGAATATTTCTCATTATTATAATTATTATTATTATTATTATTATTATTATTATTATTATTATTAATATTACTATTATTATTATTATTATTATTATTATTATTATTATTATTATTATGACATTAATTACTTGAAGTTATGAACAATATACGCTACTGCTTTTATTTTTTTCATTTCGTATTTTACAATTAATCAGTGACTAGGTACAACATTGCTCATTCTTCACGCTATTTTTCAATAAAATACCAGAAGTAAAATTTATATTAATATTAATATTAACTAATTATTAGATATCATATAGGGTAACTGCAGGAGAAATGACTTACCGGGTAAGTGACTCTTGTGCCAAAATCCAACGATGTATTCTTGGATTTTGGCACAAAAGTCATCACACTCGGTAAGCCATCTCTCCCGGAGTTACCCTATTTGGTAAGATTCTTTTTATAATTAAGTATTTATGACTCAATAAAAAAATAAAACTAACAAACTCTTTCCTGTTTTTTTTTTATGAAATCCTTGGTATCTCTGCTAGAAAGCAATATGGCACCAATGTTTATTAGGATTTTTTTTTTGTTTTGGAATCTAGAATTCATACTATGAAGCCTTGTGCTATTACGGTATGACTAGCGAATGAAAGTTGACGTTTAAATTATTTTATATAGATGTGGTTTATTTTGAAACCGTATAGAGAAGAATAGAATTGAACGAAATATTCAGGTATGAAATTTTTGCATGAACCCATTTAAATACTGGACTAGGAAAGCACAGAAATACATTACTATGTCAGGCTGAAAATAAATGGCCGACTAGGGTAACTGAATATCAAAACAGGGATGCTTTTAAAATATTTTAAACATTTTTCGTTTATGTTGATTATAACAAAATATTTTGATCTTTAAACTATTTAGTTTGGCAATTCTATGAAATAGGATTATTTTTAATTTCATATAACAGTAATTCCGACTCGAGCGATGCTTACACCTGAGACGAACGAACTAGAATTTGCGGTATTAAATTTTTTAAATACATCCCTGAATCTTGTTGCTAAGATCATTTTAAATGCCTCCTGGTGTTGAGTACAATTCTAATCTTCTGTAATGGAATACATAAGGGCCAGTTTCCTTTAAAATCAAAAAATAGGAAAATGTTTTCAAAAGAAACCACATCTATTAAATAATCTAAACGTCAACTTTCATTCGCTAGTCATACTATACATGAAACATCTGTATATTTGAGATATCTGTGAATTCTGTCTGTTATGTATAAAGATCCATATAGATGTTATAATATATTATCGAAGTAAATTTTCCATGTATCAGACAAACTCGTATGTGTGTTTTCTAGGAAGTAACTGTTTAAGTTGGCAACACAATTCAGGAGATTTTTACCTCCCGCTACCCTTGGTACGGGAGGTATAGGGATCGTGCTAAAAATCGCATATCGAGATTTTGGTATTAAAAATGACCACGTTTTAAGGTCCCTAGAATCCGATTTTAACATTTTCACGATGATGTTTATGTGTGTATGTGTGTGTTTGTGTGTGTGTGTGGATCCTCCACTCCGCTCAAAATAGCCTTTCTTCGAAAAATACCTTTAAATGTTATTTTTTCGAGATTAATGTTATGATAAAAATTAAAGATTATTAAATTTTCTATAGATTTGCATTAATACTTTTTCTATATATTTTATGGATAAATTTATAAGATTATCTATAATTTAAATCCCAGAACCTACGCTTTAAACAAACAAAACGCAGTTATCAAATGTATGTAACTGACAGATAAATATCACTATCAAAGAACTAATCATTTCAAAATAATATTAGTAATGTTTTAAAAAGAAAAAAGTAAATAGAACAATAGAAAAAGAATTCAATACAGTTTCCAGCATAAGTAAATATGTATTTAGAATAATAAAAATTAACGATTCTAATCCTCATTTTTGGATTAGTGAATTCTATTCTATCCCGGTATTTAAAATTTAATCTTCATTTTATTATAGCTCCAGTGGCTCAATGGTTAGAGCAACGCCTCTTGTCATGAGTGCCCTCGGGGCTCTGGGTTCGAATCCCACTAAGGCTTGGATATGTGTGAATGTGAACCCACTCTGTAATTGGGATATAATCCTGTTGAGGGGTTTAAAAAAATGTAGTTACTTGGATTAGATTAGAATATATTTTAAGTAATAAACTGTCAAAATTAGAGTAAAATTCGCTAATCCAAACATAAGGATTAATTTAATCTTTTTTGACTCGGGCTGTATATAGCGGGAGGTATTGTGTTGGCCACACCAGATCTTTTATTTTAGAGTTTGCACAACGCCAGATAAAAGCAGTAGTACTATTTGACATGTCATTTTTAGAGTACATTTAATTAATAAAATTGTGGTCTCGGTGCCGTGTGCCTGAGTGTCTGGTCGCGAATTTGGGGAACCGGGTTCGATCCCGACCGACACCAAATATTTTTCGAATTTTAAATGGCACAAAAATTGACCCCTGTGGTGCACTCTCCATGCCAGCAATGAGTGCCCGTGAGGTGATGCCTGGTAAACGCCCGCACGGTACGAATATGTCATCATCATTTCCGATATCTGGGTACAAAGCAGATTGGCACACCCAGCAATGGGTAATATGCCGTGATGATATATATATATATATATATATATATATATATATATATATATATATATATATATATATATATATATATATATATATATATATATATATATATATTTTGATTAATATTGCTTTGTGGGTAATGTTAAGATTACTCGTAAAAGGATATTAATTATAGCTATTAACATACCTAGGAATGTTATGTATATCATAACTGCCGAAGATGTCGGTTTTAAGACATCTAAGGCTTGTTATGATTAATAACATCCGTGGTTTGTTCAATAGTTTATCGGTTTCAGAAAATTAAGACATTTTTGATAAATACCATTTTTTGAAATTCTCTCATTAATGCTACTTTCAGATTACTATGGTTAACAAAACAATTATTTTGACATATGTCAATATGACAAATATTCAATTTATGTGCTTTATTCCTCATTTTTATTACTTTAGAATAAATTTGACCGTATTTAGAACGATACGCTAACGTTATCTGTATGTATTAATGAAGAGCATTATATTTTCATTTTATTTTATTTTCATTTTGTAGACCGTTGTTGACAAGTCAGTACCTACGGTAATAATATTACCATACAGATACAGTTATTACTTAGTTACCAGCCTACTTTTGTACATGTAAACAATGGAATAATATCCTGAAACCGGTAAATAAAATAAATAAAATTAATATAGACCATTTTAATTAAAATAAAATGTAAATATAGACAAAATTAATTTTCAAATGTCACTTTGTTAACAACAGGAACAAATTTATCAGTCCCACCAATTTCAAGTAATTTTCTTATTGTCAACTGAAACAATTACTTCTGATCATCCATTTTAAATAGTATTCTTCTAAATTTGTTCCTTATTCCTCTTGTTTTTTTCCTTCTCATTTTCTGTTCTCATTCTCTATGCTCCCCACATTCGCATGTTTTGAAGCCGTAGGCGCATTACTGCGAGTGATAAATACCGAGTGTCTCGCATACTTGCGGCTTAGATGAGAATTCCAGTCAACAGTTCCCCTGTACCCTGTACCCCTCTCACCCGGTGTAATTGCACACAGGGCTAGTAGGCTGTAGTTAAGGGATGAAAGCATAACCCACTTTCCATAAAATGGGTTTTATAACGTTCTTAATGTGGTGTAAATATATCAATAATATCAGTGATCTTGACATCATACGAGTATTTGGATTGTCAGGTTTTTTTTCCTTTCTCTTAGCTCCCTAATGCTTTTTAACGTTAATAAGAGGTAAGTTGTATAACATTGTTACATTTTATTTATTTTCACATATAGCCATCTAATATTTGAATAAAAAATATTTCTCAATTTTTATTTTACTCGATTTTTTTCTAATACATTAATAAAAACTAGTACATACATCATTGAAAAGAGAAAAAAATCTGGTGTGGCCAACACAATACCTCCCGCCATTTACAGCCCGAGTCATAAAAACGATTAAGCTAATTGTTATTTTTGGATTATCGAATTTTACTCTAATTTTAACAGTTTATTTCTTAAAATATAGTCTAATCTCATCCAACTAACTTTTTTGCGAATCGTTAATTTTTATTAATTTAAATACATACCTATTTACTTATATTGGAAACTGTATTGAATTCCTATCCTATTGTTCTATTTACTTTTTTCTTTTTAAAATTTTACTATTATTAATTTGAAATGATTAGTTCTTTGACAGTAACATTTATTTATCAGTTACATACATTTGAATAACTGCGTAACTAAAAAGATTTGTTCCTTTAAAGCGTAGGCTCCGAGATTTAAATTATAGATAATTTTATAAATTTATCCATAAAATATGTAGAAAAAGTAATTTATAATTTTTATAATAATATTAATCTTGAAAAAATAACATTTAAAGATATTTTTCGAAGAAAAACTCTTTGAGCTTTAAGTAAAGTGCCATTTCCGGTTATCCGATGTATACCAAAATCTAATGGGCTCTTTCCATTACAGAAAAAGTTCGAAATACAAGGTTTCAAAATTTTCTGAATGATAGTATTTGAGTTAGAGTGGAGGATCCACACATATACACCCACACACACACACACACACACACACACACACACACACACACACACACACACACACACACACACACACACACACCCATCAACCCTCACACACACCCACACCCATCAACCCTCACACACACCCACACACACACCCACACCCACACACACACCCACACCCACACACACACACACACACACACACACACACACACACATGCACGCACGCACGCACACGCACACACATACACACAGACATCATCGTGAAAATGTTAAATTTGGATTCTAGGCAGTGGCGTATTATCCCAGAAGCCTGAGAAGCCCGGGCTTCTGGCGCAAAATTATAGAGAGCGCAAAAATATGCCAGAAATTGAAAAAAAATCACATATTAAAAAAAATATAAACTAATATAACCAATCCAAATTCGGGATTCTACCTAGTTACCAAGTTTCATTTCGACAAAACATCGTCACAAAAATTTTATCGCACCCCTTAAGCCAATAAGATGTCGTATTTTTACAAGTATGTGAGTTTTGATAAGCGAAACTTTTTGACGTTTTAGAAACATATCGTTTACAAACCTGTCAAAGTGTTTATATTTTCAGTGTTATCAGTTTTTACTAGAAACGAGTCGAATCGGTCAGGAATCTATTTAGAACGTTGAAAAAGCAAACTTAAATACAACACCTCAAAACACAATAACAATTAGAAGATTTTCGTCAAGAAAAAAAAATATATAAATGATTACCTGATTTTTATTTTGGAAATAGTCATCCGAATACCATTCGTGGTTAAATTTTATTGCTTTACTCGAACCGGTTGCCTAGCAATTTATTGAGTGGCATTGACAAAAAAATTACGAGTTGTCAAACGAGTGATTTTTGTTCAATGTAACAATCTGAAAATTTTTCCGGCAAAAATTTACCACTTATGATATTATATATGAAAAAATATGCAATGCAAAATAATTTATTTTAGCTATCCTACGAGTTTGTGCATATAGTCAAAATATTAGATTTTTATTAAATGTGTAGGGGCGGGCGCCTGTCTGCAGGCAGAACATTGACAATGTTTTTCCTAACATTGTCATTTTATTACGGATGTTTGCTTGCAAAGCAGTGACTAACTGTACTGGCAAGAGATCCTTTTTAGCACTGAAGAGAGGGAAGGATTACCGGAGGTCCACATTATGCCAAACAAAATTAAACGCTCTGGCTATTATGTGCATCGAAAAAACTCTTTTAAATGAAATTTATTTTGACGACACAGTGAATATTTTTGCCAGTGCCAAAGCAAGAAAAATGTCATTATACTATATTGATTAAAATTAAAAGTTTAGTTTCAGTGTTTGCTAAATTTTACTTTAAAGAAAAATCCCATTTATCCGCCTATGATTGTCATTTTTGGAATTATTGGTCTATGTCAGTTGTTAGATTTAATTCTTATAATTATTGTATTGGTTTCTTACTAGAAAAGTTCAAGTATGTTTTTTGTTTCATTAAAGTTAAATAAAAACCGGTGGCGGGGGGGGGGTCTTGTGGGCGCAAAAAAAATCAAGGGCTTCTGGCGCCAAACTACCTTAATACGCCACTGATTCTATCCCTATACCTCCGTTAGCAATGGTAGCGGGAGGAAAAATATCTACATCTGCCATCAAATAGTATATTTAAACTCACCCTGTAAATTTGTAATTATTATATGAAATTAACAGCATATAATATACTACTTTTTATTTATTACCGTCGAAGCACCCTATCAAAACCAATCCGGAATAAATTGCAATCCAACTGAATCGGATTTCTCGTAAATCGCTTTCAATATTCCATGCAAGTCCAGTTTTAATCTCTCTTGAACTGACCATCCGCATGGAAACAATCGAATGGGGATTCCCATAGCCAACTAGAGGAAAAAAATTCGTTATAAAGTTGGCAGTATGAATCATCGCAGGATGTGACAGATGACATGCGGTGTTTTGGGAAAATGGCTGCCTGACGCCCGAAAGCCAAAGGCTTAAATTTGTTAGCTGGTGATGACGCAACAGAGAGATATATTACCGTTGCTTGTCCCCTTGATTATTGTGATTTTTTATTTTTTCTGGGGCTTTGTATCACATTATTATTTTTGACAGGTTTTGTGTGGATTAGTGAGGGCAATAAATAATCTTTACACCTCTAAAGATTAATATTTCATTTTGTAAAAAATACATGAATTTAAATATCAGATCAGCTAAACGAATATACATTTAGATAAAATAATAACCAACTTAAATTATCGGCAACTTGCATTAATTTTATGTATATATTTGATTACCAAAAATATTTAATTTGGTTTAAAAAAGTACATGTACGAGGTCTGTTGAAAAGTATCCCTCCTTATTTTTTTGCGAAAACCTGATAAATTTGAATCAAGCGCGCTTGCATGAGCCGACCTTGAACCTTCGTGCGCATGCGTGAATTTTTTCCCGCCTCTTGATAGCGTCTGTTGCTGGCAAGCAGTATTTGAGTGAAGAAAATTGACGGAACAACTACAGCAGCGCTATTGCATTAAATTTTGCCTGAAACTGGGCGACAGCTAGGAGGAAACCATTCAGAAGATTCAGATGGCTTTCGGTGACGATGTTATGGGCATCACACAGATTAAGAAGCCCCGTCAAGACGCAGCGACGTCAAAGTGATGCTGGCTAGGGCTGCGAAAAATGTTCGATCAGATCTATATGATCGAAAGATCGATCGAAATGATCACAAAAAATAAATAATCGATCAGATCGCTTGTTCGATCCGATCGATTGATTGATCTGATCGCTGGATCGATCCGATCGGCTAATTGATCAGATCGAGCCCGAATGATCAGATCGATCGTAATGGGAATGGCGCAGTAGGAATGGAGTGTAGTTTTGCTGTCTGCGTGCTGTCTGGTCTGCAGTTGTACACTGCAGTATTCGTATGTTAGTGTTGCTCTGTTGCTTATTTATTTGATGTTTATGTTGATTGCTATTGTATAATTGTTTAACAGGGGAACATGCCGAACAATTAATTTTTTTTGTCTTTGAACAAGGTTTATATTTTTTGAATGTAAATTATAAATATATGGTATCCCTTTAGATTTATTGAAGTATTTTTTTTTATCTTAAATGTATATTTAGGTTTTTAGGTACATTTGTTTAATAAATATGTAAATTTGATAATTGTTTTTTTTATTTTCGAATGAAATTTTTTTATGGACCTAAAATAGTTTGATCATTCAAGATCGATCTGAATAAACGCGATCGATCAAGATCGATCTGTTCAACTGGGATCGATCTGATCAATCGTGATCCATCTGATCAATCGTGATCGATCTAATCAATCAAGATCGATCTTTTCTGATCGATCAAGATCGATCGATCGATCTTTATCGATCAAAAATAAGGATCGATCATCGATCACAAAATCCCCTGATCGCACAGCCATAAACTGCTTTCTTTGACTCCCGCGGTATGGTACACCACAGGGTCAAACCATCACCAAAGAGTACTACAGGGATGTCCTCTGTCGCCTCCGTGATGCTGTGCGGCGCAAGAGACCGGAGTTGTGGTCAACAGGAAATTGGCGCCTCGAAAACGACAATGCTCCAGCACATTCCTCGCACTTGATTCAGAATTTTTTGGCGAAGAACAAGACTCCTGTGGTTCAAGAGGCTCCTTACTCTCCTGATATTGCCCCCTGCGACTTCTGGCTATTCCCTATAAACTCAAGAGGTCATTAGAAGAACACGATTTCAAAAAACAGAGGACATTTATTATGGCTGCAACGACAGCCGAGCTAAACTCCATTCAGAAAGAGGCTTTCTCGGAATGCTTCCAACAATGGCGGCACTGCTGGAAGAAATGTGTGGAGTCCCAAGGAGACTACTTTGAAGGTGATTAGGTTTCCAACGCTCCAGGTATGACAGTTTTTCTTCCCTGGCCAAAGGACGGATACTTTTCTAACAGACCTCGTATGATAATCAAGTTTGAACGTTTTTACGTTGGCTTAAATTGGTTAGCTAAGCTGAAGCATTTTTATGTAGCTATCTATAAAAAAAAAAACTGGTGTGGCCAACACAATACCTCCCGCCATTTACAGCCCGAGAGCCCGAGTCACAAAAAAAGATAAGATAATCCTTATTTTTGGATAAGCGAATTTTACTCTAATTTTGATAGTTTATTTCTTAAAATATAGTCTAATCTAATCCAAGTAACTACCTTTTTTCTAACCCCTCAACAGGATTAAATCCCAATTACAGAGTGTGTTCACATTCACACACATCCATATGTTTTAGTGAGATTCGAACCCAGAGCCCCGAGGGCACTCATGACATGAGGCGTTGCTCTAACACTCGCTCTAACCATTGAGCCATCGAAGCTATAATAAAATGATTTAATTTTAAATACCGGGATAGAATAGAAATCACTAATCCAAAAATGAGGATTAGCTTAAATATTTTTGTGAATCGTTAATTTTTATTAATCTAAATACATACCTATATATTTACTTATGCTCGAAACTGTATTGAATTCCTTTTCTGTTGTTCTATTTACTTTTTCTTTTTAAAACGTTACTAATATTATTTTGAAATGATTAGTTCTTTGATAATGACATTTATCTGTCAGTTACATACATTTGAATAACTGCGTTTTGTTTGTTTAAAGCGTAGACTCTGGGATTTAAATTATAGAAAATTTTATAAATTTATCCATAAAATATATAGAAAAAGTATTAATGCAAATCTACCTTTGATTTTTGTCACATTAATCTAGAGAAAATAACATTTAAAGGTATTTTTCAAAGAAAAACTATTTTGAGCTTCTTGTAAAGTGCCATTTCCAGTTATCCGATTTTCACCAAAATCTAATGGACTCTTTCCAATACAAAAAAAGTTCGAAATACAAGATTTCAAAATTTTCTGAATATTTGATTTAGAGTGGAGGATCCACACACACATACACACATACATACATACATACATCATCGTGAAAATGCTAAAATTGGATTCTAGGGACCTTAAAACGTGCTCATTTACCAAAATCTTGATATGCGATTTTTAGCAGGATCCCTATACCTCCTTTACTAAGGGTAGCGGGAGGTAAAAAATAACAGGCACTCAAAACAACAAACTACGAGAGACAATACCTAGATATATGTGGAGGGAAACGCGCGTTCAAATAATTAAAAATATATTTTGTAATATTCTTGTTTTATGCACACATTTGAATAATAAATAATATAGAGAGAAGTGAAAGCAACTGCAAAATTTGAATTTAGAGCTGCTTTTTTAAATTTAAAAGCGCAGAAACAAGCCAGAGCTGCACCAAATTATATCCCCTGCCAAGTGCTGTAATCTTTATTATGCCCGTGGTACATGCAACGTTTTATTTTATTTTGGTTTTCGAAATTCAAGGATTCAATAGGTATATTTGTACATACCTATATTCGTTATCGTTGTGCTGGCATTGTGAATTTTAATTTCTACATAATTTGTTGGCATTGGTGTTGTTTGTCACAAATAATTTTGCAAATCTATAGAAAATTTAATAATCTTTAATTTTTATAATAACATTAATCTCGAAAAATAACATTTAAAGGTATTTTTCGAAGAAAAACTATTTTGAGTTTCTTGTAAAGTGCCATTTTGTTATCCGATTTTCACCAAAATGAGCTCTTTCCATTACAGAAAAAGTTCGAAATACAAGGTTTCAAAATTCCTGAATGATAGTATTTGAGTTAGAGTGGAGGATCCACACATACATACACACACACATATACACAATCACACAGACATCATCGTGAAAATGTTACAATTGGATTCTAGGGACGTTAAAACGTGATCATTTACCAAAATATCGATATGCGATTTTTAGCACGATCCCTGTACCTCCCTTACCAAGGGTAGCGGGAGGAAAAAACACTACGCTTTTTCATGCGCTCAAACTAGAACCTTGACTACATGTCTTCGACAAATGAGTATCTAAAACAGACTTACTAAAAAGTTAAGCTTTTCATGAAAGGATATTTGAAGGGTGCAGAGAGGGTGCAGGGTATCATAATGCCCTGTGTCTAGTGCATGTGAGTTTAATTATTTCAAAGACTTAATTATCAAGAAATTAATTTCTAAACTATAAAAACTGAGACAACTTTGCGATATCAAGGATACAGTGTGACGTGTGACAAGGGAGAACCCAGCCGTAACTATCATAATATGATAAGGATTTCTAACTTAAATATATAAACAGTGTAAAATATTGTTACTAAAACATTTCAACTTCTTACAAAACAAATGTCATAAATTTATAAGCGGCACAATTTTCCCTTCTAGTGCAAATTAAGTAGGGTCTGAGTGATTGTGAATGTTCATTAGGCTTGTTCAGCCCCTGAAAAGTAACTTTCACATTCCCTCTGAAAGTTTAAAACAAAATCTATGTCATGGTTTGAAACCATACAACTGGATCACCGAATCTCATCGTGGTAAAAACTTTTGAGAAGGGCTTATAGGGTGTAATCAGCTTCCCTTCTTAATTCGACAGCCCTTACATTGACGCAGGAAGTCTGAGCCGATAAAAACAAATCTAGTTACCGAGGGAACACTGCATTACCGACCGTAGTAAGATACAAACGAATCATCTCTTTGTTTCTGTGATGTTTATTCGCTTTATTTCGTTATTACGGATTGTAAATGCGATGTTATTGCGATAAAATGTTATCTGGTGCGGAAATAAATATATCCATTACGTTTAGAAAGAATTTATCCATATACAGGTTATTCATACGGAAAAAATGTTATTTCATTTATACATCAGACATGAATGTGGGTACATAAATAAAAAAAAATGTTTGTACAAACATCAGTTTAGTTAAAAATATATTTCAGTTTTTTTATGAAACAAAACTCGTATAATATACCGTGTTAAATTTAAAACTATGGCCGTATCTTTTTATTTTTACGTACGAATATATACAATGTTCATATTCACAGTAAATATACCTATTATTTTATTTTAGGTTTCTATTTTTAGTATTTTACTTTTTTGCAGTTTTGACTACGGGAAGTGACGTATTAACGTACGTAACCAAAGTTAAACATCTTCATCAAACTCAAAGAAATTTTTTATTGAAACATTGACATAAAAGGTTGTTCCTATAAACATAAACTAAAAATGTAAGAAATCTAATTTTACAACACTGATAGAAGTTTATTATGTTCTATTCAACGCAGTTTTTTAATACCTTGTCTCATTTTAGGACCACACTGCAAAAGGAAGGAATGTCACTTTTTTAAACGAAATGAGTTAAGATATGCGTCATGTTGTCATGTACATCAAATACGGTAGAATTTTATGTACAAACTTCCAATGCAAAAAAAATTATAGTCTCAATGTTTTGAAATTTTTATTATTGGTTTCCAAACTATACATAATATAAAAAATATGATGTGGCCAGCACATTACCTCCGTCAGTTCCATATATTTTGTACAAATTCCATATAGAAAGTTTTTTGTACAAGATTCCATATTTCAAGTACATTACCTTCTGTCAGTTTTACGTATTTTGTACAAATTCCATACAGAAAGTTTCATATACCTAAGAGTTTCTATATTGCCATTAAATTTATAACACAAACATGTCAATTGCACTTGACACTGACATCTGTCAATCAGCATTTTCTTAATATGGTAGCGGTTTCCGTGGTTATAGCATAGCTGCTTTATGAAATTTAATTTCTTTATAATTTTTTAACTCTATATCCATTGAATATAAAGTATAAAATGTAATCAAATCGTATCGAGAATAAAATATTCTATAATATTTATAATAATAGTAAATAAGGAAAAATTATATTTAACAGTGTTTTTTCTAGAAAAACTGTTAAAATCTTAAAAGTAGGGTACTTCCGGTTGTGCAATTATAACCAAATTTAATCATCTCTTTACATGGATGTGAAGAAAATGAATATGAAAGAATTAAAAATTTTTGAATTGTAGTACAGTGGACCCCCGGTAATCCGGCCCCTGGCTAATCCGGCACCCCTTGTAATCCGACATGACCCTACCACTAATGTGCTCGACGCGTAGGTATTGATTTGATGATGATTGATTCATAGTATGATTTTTATTCGTAATTTTTGATTATTTTAGTATGTACACTAGCCTAACCTCGGCTTCGCCGAGTTTACCCTAGGGCTCCGCCGATAGTGTTTTATGATAGACTATACGTACATCCAATCTGTCTACGCACAATTTAAAACCAAAGTGCTAACGCCAGCAGTCTTGTCAGATACCTAAATTCTCTCAAACGATTTAACTTTATGCATAAAACAAAAGCCAATGAACGTGTCAGCAATTTTGACACATGTATCTAACAGTCCTTAATTAGACCTCTCTCATTTGATACCAAACACGACATATTTCTAACATCTTTATGCACAAAACAAAAGCCGACTGAGATGTCTAATTGTTAACACTTCCATATCAGCAGACAAAATTTTAGTTGATCCCAATCACGACAGGCAGAAAACTTTTCATTTAATACCGAACAAAATATATTTCTGACAAACAACAAGAAATGTTTTGTCAAGGACTATCATGGAGAAATGTCAAAAATACGACAGCTCAGTCGGCTACCGTTTTCTTGCAAAAAGTTGTCAATAATATTTCAGAAGTATAATCAAAAAATGCAGTTAAATATAATTTTTCGACATACCTACATACCAGGTGGCACTCCAAATCCGTTTCATAGGCATTTAACATGGAAAAACAGTTTTACCTCGCGCGTTGCTTTCCAAATTATTTTTGAAAAAATACTTCAAATAAAAGTTGTAGATCATGAAATTCTGCATTTGAATCAAGAAAAAAATTAATTGTGCATGCTTTGTAACGGCAGAAATTGCAAATGAAAATATCGAAAATCACGTCAAAAATAGTGATAGCCATAAAATTAAAACAAACAACATAATAAATGTAATTTTTTATGTGATTAAAAGTCTCAATATTTGACAGTTAAAACATCAATCATTTGTTTGTCTGTTTGTTTTAATTCCATGGCTAGTGCTATTAAACTAAAATTTTCATATTTAATTTCTAGAGTTACTAAACATAGGAAATGGATTTTGTTTATTAATATGAAAGTAGAATTTACCATGTTAAATGCTTATGTATAGAAAGTGATTGGTACGAACTGATAAAAACATATATTGAAATGAACAAATGCTGCGCGTTTTATGCGAGCAAACAGGACAAAATGTCTTAATTACAGGATAAATACAGTGTGTTCAAAAAATTCGGAGTAGGCTATGTACAAAGAGACGTATGTCAATTAATTAAATGTCAATTTGACTTAAAATATTGTCAAAAATGTTTTGCAAAGAAATCAAAGCTTTTCAAATTAGAAAACGGCGAATGTCGATAAACTGTATCCTTTGACAACTTGACTTTTGAATTGAATATTGATCAGACACACGTTTCATAGCCTACTCTGAGTTAGGATTTTTTTGAACACACTGCATAAACATAATATTAATAACACGTCTATGAGTACACAATACTAAATTTAAAGGTAAAAATAAATCAAACAAAACTCAAAAATGTGATATTTTAATTCCAAAGTAAACAATTAGTTACAAAATGTAGAAAAGTAAGTAGTTACATTACATTAATAAAGTTTGGATTGTTATTAAAGGGGAAAAATGCAAGACTCATAGGTATACAAGATTACTTTTGTGGCTTATGCTGTATGATTATGGCCCAGTTGCATAAAATATTGTTAACTTTAATCACATTGTTAACTTTGACAAGACTTCTTTTCCATTGTATTTTTGATACGTATCCACGGTTACATTGTGCATATGATCAGCCCTATGTAATTATAAAAAATTTTTACTAATTGGCAATAAAAGAATTTTAAAATAGATAATTCTGAACGTAATATAACAAAATGAAATGCAGATTAAAATCTGTACCGTTTTAAGATAGATATTGAATTATGGTGCACTCTCCACGCCAGCAATGAGTGCCCGTGAGGTGACGCCTGGTAAACGCACGCACGGTACAAATATGTCATCATCATTACCGATATCTGCGTACAAAGCAGATTGGCACACCCAGCGATCGGTAATATGCCGCGATGATATATTTATTTATTTATTGAATTATGTTTAATGTGAAATAATTTTAAACGTAATGTAAGAAAATGAATTGCAAAAAAGAACAGATTAAAACATACCATCTAAAATTATTGAATTGTCTTGTTCCAAACATTAGGACATGATTTTCCTGTAGGATTTTTGGTGTATCCAATGAGTAACACATTTCTGGCTGGATTCGATGAAGAACAACTAACTAACGCGTATGTCTTTCTCAGCCTGACATTTTCTTAAATCTATTTACAAAATAAAATATATAAATTAACAATAAACATGACTTAAAATCATTACATATACTTCGTTCTACGATGTCTTCCGATGCCATTTCTCCACTGCTCTCTATCTTGCCGTATATCTTCATTTAATTCTCTCTCTCTCTCTGTCTCTCTCTCTCTCTTATTCCTTCTTGGACTCCTGCTACCCAACTTCTTCTAGGTCTCTTTTATTTTTGCCGGTAGATGTTTACTGTAGTATTTGTTTAGGAAGCCTCTCATTACGCATTCGCTGTATGTATGTTTATTTCTAGACCTCAGCTACGGTGTTCTTCTATAAATTTTCGTATCATGTATTCACTATCGTTGTAGTCTTGTGCAATAAGTATTAGATCAGATGCAAAGCATAAACTGTAAATTGTTTGAACTTCCAAGGGTATACCCATATTTTTGCAATTCTTCTTCCACGTTTACAGTGCTTTTTTATATATACCTACCTACATTCTTTTCTTCAATTTTACATAGTTAAATATTTTTAGTATTGAAAAGAACAACCGGTACGACATTCATAATTTTTTTTCATTAACATATCAAATATGACAAATGACAATGTTTGTTTTTAATTTTGTATGTATAATCTTCGACCGATTCCTGCTCTTCTTATCCTTTTCGTCGAGTTTCCTTATTCATTTTCCAAAATTCTAATTACAAAATAAAATATATAATACATTAATATAAAACATGGCTTAAAATCATTTTATATACCTACCTCGTTTAATGCATAATCTTTTCTTCAATTTCACATATTATTTAAGCATTTTTTTGCATTTAGAAGGATGAAAACCGATAATATGTAATCGTTGACATTGACATACCATATGACATGAACGCGTTTATCTTCTTAAATTTTTCAATGAAAACTGTGATCGTTACTGTGACCTATTGTTTTTGTTCCTACATTTCTCGTCCATTTCGTCGTTTAATAACCTCGAACATTTTCAACAATCTATTTACAAAATAATTTATAAAATAAGAATAAACATATCTTACATTCATAGCGTACCTTACGTCGTTTAATTCTCACGTTCTTTTCTTCAATTTTAAACCGATTATTTTCTGTAGTTTGTCATTAACATATCATATGTGACAGAAGACAGTATTTATCTTTTTAATTTTACACATGTATTCTTCGTTCGATTGTGAAACTCTTCTTCTTACATTTCGTAAAATCTATTTACAAAATAAAATCTAAATTAACAATAAATATTGCTTAAATTCATTACGTATACCTACCTCGTTTAATTCATATTCTTTTCTTCAATTTTACACAATATATTTATTTATATTTAGCATTGAAATGGTCGACAACCCATACGACATTCATAATTTGTCATTATTGACATTGACATCATGCCAAATTTTACACATGACAGCATTTTTATCTTCTAAATTTTTACATGTATTCTACGATCCATTGTTTAATTTTACGTTTAATAATTTTTTACTCGAAAACTATGCATCCTACAGAAATTCGTCCCATTAGAAGGGCCCTGAAGCCAATCATTTCCTACAACTTGGTACAACTTTCATGAAAATCGGTCGCACCGTTTAAGCTGTAGCCTTGTCTAAAGTTGGGCGATCGTCGTGATTAAAGAATATATATAACTATAGATAGTGAATCTAATCGTTTAGTATTAAGGATTTGTTTGTACACAATTACATATTTCCTAATGTAAATTTATTATTCTTTGTAAGTTCTATAGCATTAATGACGTTAATTTCATAATAAAACGTAAATTTGACATACATAATGAAGTATGATTTGTACTTCAGAGTATACCTAACATATAGAATCTTATCATTGGATCTGTAATTTGTCGGATTACAAGGTACTCGTTTGTAAAAAATTCCGGACTATAGGGTGTCTTAGGCAGTACTCTATAATCCGACAAATTCGATAGTCCGACACTGCCCTGCAAAACGTTTGTCGGATTACCGGGGGTCCACTGTATTTGAGTTATTGAAGTAAATTAAAATAATTGTGGTCCTCAGATATTATGCAGTTTATTTTTTATTATACAAATTCAACAACTGACATGTATTTTTTATTTATCACATATATTGTTTTTTTTGTGTATTTATTTTTTGTGTAACTTGATTACATTGTGTTGTATGAACTGTGTGAGTGCACCACTTGATTTTATTTTCAACACTCCCCCTCACGAATGCAGTTCATGATCTATTTCTGTTAAACCAAGTTGACTTCGGTGATGTACAAACTTCGATGCTGGTAGAGGTTTCGTGAAGATGTCTGCATGCATATCTTCCGTTGGTCGAAAACTAATGGCGACGTCACCTCGGGCAACAGCTTCTCTTATGAAGTGTTCTTTTATGCTGATATGTTTGGACCTGGAACTAATTATAGAGTTTTCACACAAATTTTTGGCAGCTTGGTTGTCATTATATAAATTGACAGTTTTAATTGACATGCCCATGTCATTTGCCAATTGTTTGATATGAATTGCTTCCTTAGCCGCCTCTGTCAATGACATATATTCTGCCTCGGCTGTGGAAAGTGCTACAGTTTTCTGTTTTCTTGATTCCCAGCTTATGACAGTTCCGCCAAATTTAAAACAATATCCAGTGTACGAACGACGATCTAGTGTGCATGATGCCCAATCTGCATCTGCAAATCCAGTTAATTCTTCATTGGTCTTTTTAAAAGTTAATTCCAGATTTTTCGTTCCTTGTAAATATCGAAGAACTCGTTTTGCAGCAAGCCAGTGTTCTTTGCCAAAACATGAGTTAAATTGACTGAGATGACTAACTGCATGCGAAATATCTGGTCTGGTGGCAACTGCTAAATACATTAAGGATCCTATTAAATTTTGATACGGGATATTCATTTCTTCCTTTAATTCAGATCTTGTCAGTTTTATTTTTGAGTCCATTGGAGTAGAAACAGGTTTACAATTTTCCATATTAAATTTTTTAAGTACTTCATTTATATATTTCTTCTGCGATGCTACTATTTTTCCATTTTCATAAGTAAATTCTATTCCCAAACAGTAGTGTAATTTTCCAAGATCTTTTATTTCGTAAATATTCATTAATTTTTCTTTTATTTGATTTATTTTCGTTTGACTTGACGATGCAATAATTATGTCATCGACGTAAATAGCTATTATTATTTTTTCTCCCCCTTTCGAAAATATATAAATACAAGGATCTGCATGGGAAGATTTAAATCCTAGTTTCTTTAAGGAGTCATCTAGTTTTAAAAACCATTGACGACCAGCTTGTTTTAAGCCATATAGTGCCTTTCTCAATAAACATACCTTTTCTTTACCACTTCTTAAATCTTTTAACATTTTTCTTGCTTTCAAATTTAATTCGGAATCTTCATTTTCGTCAAATATTATTTCTTGTAAGTATTTTTCGAGATTTTTAGGTTTCTTTATATAGATTTCTTCGTTTATATCACCATTTAAAAATGCTGTAGATACATCCATTTGATTTAAAATTAAGTTTTCTTCCACTGCAGTAGCTAACAACAATCTAATCGAGCTTAACTTTGCAACAGGAGCGAAGGTTTGTAGGAAATCTATTCCAGGACGCTGTGCAAAGCCTCTTGCTACGAGTCGTGCCTTCTTCCTTTCTAATTCTCCATTTGCTTTGTATTTATTTTTTAAAATCATTTTTGAATCAATTATATTTATATCTTCTTTCTTCTCAACAATTACCCATGTTCCATTCTTTAAATGAGCTTTAATTTCTTCTTTTATTGCTTCATTCCATTCGCCTGGATGTTCAGTTTGCAAATCTTCGTCATAATTAATTAACATAGAGTAATCTTTTGTCCATATTGGTGGCTTTTTCTGTCTTTTCGGTCTATTTGTTGTTTGAATCTCTTCGTCTAAATCTTTGGTGTTATCTGCATCTTCGCTTGGTTCGTTGATATAGTTATCTTCTTCAATTATATTTTCTATTATTTCTTTTCTTTGCAAGTTGTCTTCTTTATTGGAATAATTAATTGATATATCAATTAAATTATTTTCTTCTTCATTTTCTTCTGCCATAAAATTGTAATTTTCATTTTGTCTTATATCTGAAACATACATTTTATCTAATATTTTAACATCTCGTGTTACCTGAATTTTCTTCTTTCTTGGCATCCAAATTCTATAAGCTTTGCTAATGTCAGAATATCCAACAAAAATTCCTTCGGTTGCTTTTTCATCAAATTTTCCTCTATTTGGGTTTTTGTTTAGCACAAACGTTTTACTACCAAAAACTTGGAAATGCCTGACAGACGGTAATCTTCTAACCCATCTATAGAATGGAGTTTCTCCGTTTATGCTCCTTGATGGCGTTCTATTGCAAATATAATTCGCAGTATTTATTGCTTCAGCCCAAAATGATAAAGGTAATTTCGATTCTATTAACAGACATCTTGCCTTTTCCACAAGTGTTCTATTTTTTCGTTCAGCTAAACCATTTTGCTGAGGTGTATACGGGGTAGCTAGTCTTCTTCTTATGCCACATTCTCTCAAATACTTTTCAAATTCCTGATTTCGATATTCAGATACTTCATTGTCACTCTGTAAATATTTTATTTTCGTTTCTAATATTCTTTCGCTTTCATTCTTGAATTCTTTAAATTTATCTAAAACTTCATATTTATGCTTTAAGAAATAAATTTGACAATAACGTGAATATTCGTCTATAAAAGTTACAAAATATCTTGCACCTCCATGCGAATATGTCCTTACTGGACCAAAAACGTCTGAATGTATAATTTCTAGAACTTTAGATGTTCTGACCTCTTCTCTGACAGGAAAATGGGAACGTGTCATTTTTCCTTTAATACAAATTTCACAATTTCCTAGTTTATCATTTTTATTGAAAATTAAACCTTTCAAAATTTTATTTTGATTTGCAAATTTTAAGTCATTTTCGCTCATGTGACCTAATTTCTTATGCCATGTCATAATTTTACTGTTAGTACATAAATTAGATTTTTCAATAAAATTTTTATCTTGTGTATTGTTAAAATAGTAAAGGCCATTCGATCGTTTAGCTTCTAAAATAACATTACCATTTTTATTTAAAACAGCAGCTTTTTCCTTTCTGAAAATTACGTCAAAGCCTTTATCTGTTATTTTACTAACTGACAATAAATTAGTATTTAGACTAGGTACATACAATGTGTTTGGTAAATTAATTACTCTATTATCTTTGTTCTTTAATTTTATCAAGCCAGTGCCATTTATTGAAGCAGTTTGACTTTCGCAAGCCAATTTTAGATTATTACATTTGAAATTATCGTTTATATCAATGAAATTGCATTTTTGGAAACACATGTGCGATGTGCTGCCGCTCTCTAAACACCAGGTTGATGGTTTTAGTTCATACTCTGATGTTGTTAGACTTTCATGTTCAATTTTAAAACTTGACTGATGTTTTCTACAGTCTTTGGATTTGTGACCCAATTTGTTGCAGTGATAACATTTGTATTTAAAAGTAGCTGTTTTATTGTGTTGATGAACGTTACCATAAGTAGATTTATTATTTAAATTAGATTGATATACGTTACCAGATTTATTCCAGAAATGTTTTACATTTGGATTCTTGGGATTAGTATAAAATGCACCTTCATTTGTTGAACAGTTTGAATTTGCATTTCTTGCTTCGTTTTCCTCAATTATTTTCACTTTTAGATCTTCAGGAGATGGTAATGTATCTCTGCTTTCAAATAGCTATTCTGAAGTTTTCAAATGATGACGGGAGACTGTACAACATCATAACACTCAGAAGATCAGCGTTAATGTCAACACCCAAGTCATGCAGTTTATCTACGGTATCACAAAAATTATTTAAATGGTCACGTAAATCATCACAATTTTTCATTTTATGTAATATTAAACGTTTTAATAATACAGCTTTTCGGGCAGGACCTTTACTTTGATATATACTTTGTAAAGTATCCCAGACCTCTTTTGATGTTTTAGCATTTTTGACTTGTTTAAGCTCACTAGGGGAAATAATTAACATTAAATCAGATCTTGCATTTAGATCAGATTCTTCCCAGGAAATAATTTCATTTGGTTCTAAAGGTTTTACTTTTGTTCCTGACACGTAACCCCATAGACCATTTCTTATTAAAATAGCTTGAGCTTGTACTTTCCACGTATCGTAATTGTCTCTTTTCAGAGGTTCAATTCTATAATTCATATTCGAATTACTCATCTTCTATTAACACTATTTTATATCTTGCACAGTTCGAAACCTGGGCCCATAACCTGAAGTAAATTAAAATAATTGTGGTCCTCAGATATTATGCAGTTTATTTTTTATTATACAAATTCAACAACTGACATGTATTTTTTATTTATCACATATATTGTTTTTTTGTGTATTTATTTTTTGTGTAACTTGATTACATTGTGTTGTATGAACTGTGTGAGTGCACCACTTGATTTTATTTTCAACAGTTATCGGTTCCGAAAAAATTAGTTAGCTTGTTCTAACCATATGAATAGTCAAATTTGGAAATTATGGAAATAGGCCTTATGCATCGCCTGGCATTAACTAGGACGAAGAGGATGCATCTTCTCCGGAGATTCTCTCCTTATGCTAGAGGAAAAACCGACCGCAAAAACTGGCAGAAAAGTGACCTAGCTAAATAGTATTCATCCAAAAAAATTTTGGCGAAGAACAAGTCTCCTGTGATTTAATAGGCTCCTTACTCTCCTGATATGGCCCCCTGCGACTTCTGGCTATTCCCCAAACTCAATAGGCCATTGAAAAGAACGCGATTCAAGACAAGAGAAGACATATGGCTGCAACGACAGCCTATAGCTAAACTCCACTCCGAAAGAGGCTGTTTTGGAATGCTTCCAAAAATGGCGTCACTGCTGGGTGAAGTGTGTGGAGACCCAATGATACTACTTTGAAGATACTTTTCTAACATACCTCGTATTACAAAACAACAATTATTTATTTATTTATTATTTCCACTGACAACTAGAATAGACCTTATTTATTAATAAAATTTGGAGCGTAAAATTTTTCTCAAAACTTTTGTTATACAGGCTGTTTCACAACTCGCGAATGAGGAAACACGCGACTGCACTCGGATGTGTAATTTCGAAGAAAAAAAAATCTAGCTTAAAAGATATTCGAGAAAAGACGTCTTAAAATTGACCAATCAGAGACCTACACCTTTAACGTGTGTTTGCCATAATTTTACGTTACTAGGGTTTTATACAAATTAAATCTTCTTTAAAATGTGTGGGCGACTGTAGTTTTCGAAAAATGTCAGTGTCAAATTAAATTTTACAAGGTGAATAAAAAAAGGCAAATTCTCACCATGTATTCATTATTCAGAAAGGATTATAATTTTCGGAGAATGTGGACGTAACGCCAGAGGCAGCACGAGTCTATCCGGAACGTTTTCCTGATAGAAATCTTGTGGATCATAAAGTTATATTTTAATCTCAAAGAATTCAAATGACAATAATATTTTCGTTTAACACATTTTACACAGCTGCTACAACACGTTGCACTGTACGATATAAATGATGATCTCGGATGACACCTTCGCTAACCAAAATTTGTTGACAGTGAAAAGTTAACTCTAAAGTGTCAAAATTACAGTAAGTCAAACAAATTTTGTAACTCACTAGTAGTATTTTTAAAACCTAGCAACCAGTTTTATTTTGTAATAATATCATCACTCCTCAAGATATCCTTCCGGGATTCGTGGATTAAAAAGTCTTGTAACTCCGTTATGCAAGCAGCCGCAAATTATTTTCTTCTATTTGTTGGCAACTTATTGTCGTCGGCAAGTGTCAGTTTCGTCTGGGGCAGGCTGTACAGTGGTGGAATCCCATGACACAGATAGCTATCTTTCAATTTAGCGTAGTTATAGCGTAGCGTTTTGGTGCTACAATTATTTGGTACTCTTATTCAAAATTGCTATCGCTTTGCTATATAATCGGCTAATTTCGTAAACGTACTAGGCATCCTAATAACATTTGTTATTTACATTGACGTTTATGAAATTTCATATTGAGAAGGATGAAAGGTTATAAAATTTTACATTATTATTTTGAAGGTAAATTGATTATACACTAAATATTTAATAAATATGTATATAATTTAATTATTTTTAGATGCTACCAATTCATTTTGCTAATTATGATGAAATAAGAATTGAGGAGAATAGGCAATTACACTTAGAAAGCCGTTTCTTGAAAGAATTAGTTAAAGATTCCCATTGCATATTGTATTTTTGTCTTGCTTGTACATTGGAAAATTTTTGAGTCAACATCGTAGGATTTTCTTTAATATGATTAATTATAATTTCTTGGTGCTTAGATGTTGTCCGTTTTTCTCCTTTTTTAGCTGGTTCGTCAACAACTATAAATGAATATACATAAGAATTGAATTGTTTGACAGATTGAGGTTATATTTTCGTATGTACTGTAAATTCCTCTAAATATAGCTAATACAAATCATTATACTACTAATAGTTACAAATGATTCATTATTTGTATTTAGTGTTTTATATTTTATAATTTTTTTACTATAAAAGTATATCACAACGGTTAGCGGTACCTTCCAAATGGTGCTACGTTATGTGACGGTAGCAAATGTTCAGAGTACCGAGTTGGCGGTGTCGCTACGAATCATTGGTGAGCGGGTGGGAAACGTCAGGGGTATATAGCTGTGCGCTACTGTAGCGTATTCATGGGATTCCACCACAGGTACGTTCAGTATCCGTTTGGTACTACTGTAAAGTATATAAATATATAATTTCAATTAATTACATAATTTAGCTCAACGCAAAAGAAACACAACAACAAAGTAACTTTCCCAATTACAAAGTATATTATGTGTTACTTTAGGAATTAGCCAAATCCTGAAGTATATCAAAGAACAATAAAACGCCCATGAAACCAGCACTTTACTGTTGTATACTTTCGAATCCGAGCATCTTCTCCTCCGGAAACCGGAAGCGTGTGTAGTGGAGTAATCCAGCACGTAGGTAGTTAGCCGCTCGGCCGGTGGACCATCGTGGCGCTGCTATGTCAATAAAGGGGCCAAGTTCGATGGCTGATTAGGAAACCGAAGTCTTTTACCGGCACAAAGAAATGAAATTGAGAGTTTTTACGTCTTCGGAGGTAGAAGGCGAAAAAGTATTTTGTTTAGTAAGACATGTGTGAGAATCTCCAAATTTTAGGAATGGCGAAAGAAAAAGTAATTAAAATAGAAACAAAGTTGTGTGAATAGCGCATTTCCTATATACAATCTAAAAGTGTGCTACATCAGAAATTGTGGAACGATTTATGGAAATGCAGATCGGAAAGCATAAATTATAAAAGCTAGACATATTTCTTTCGTCTAATTTAAAACATACTCCTAGATTTTAAGCTTACAAAAACTGAATATATTATTCAAGTAGTCCGTCATTTAACACTGGATTACATCGCCAACAGCTTTAACTCTATTACGCAATTTATCCACTAACTTTGCACTCTCTTCTGTTAGAGTATTTCCAATGTATACCCTAGATTTTCAAATACGATAAATCACATTTTTTAACACTGCCACTCGCAAAACTATTGCATTCTTTTTCGTATACGTCTTTTGACTTCTGTGGAACTAGTTTACCCTGTGCAACCTCAAATTCATTCGATAATTCATTGGAATAATCGATTAGGGATCGACCGATACCGATATCGGTATCGGTATATCGGCCATATCGGTCTTCTTGGCCGATATCGGTATCGGCCGATATGTAAACCACGATATCGGCCTATATCGGTATCGGCCTAAGAAAATATAAATTGCTGTTCACTAGCAACACTACTTGGCGGTGGTGCTAAATATATTATTGCAACTTTGTACGAGTACATCAATGGAAAATAGTATATTGTGTTATTAGGAGTAAAAGTGATACTTTGTGTGGCGAGCATGGAAGTTTGCACGACGAGTGAAGCGAGTCGGACAATTGCATGCGAGGCACACAAAGACACTTTTATTCCTAATAACACAATATACTATTTTCCATTGATGTACAAAGTTGCAATAATATATTTAGCACCACGCACTACTTTTCTTTTTATTCGCTAGTTTCGCTGTAGTTTCTATGGATATTTATTTATTTTATTTCTACGCCGCCGGCGTAAAAATTAGCTATTTCTACTCCGCCGGCGTAGAAATTTCCAACGGCGTAGAAATAAAGCTTCTACCTTGTGAATTAAATCACAAAAATGCCATTTCTACGTTTGAAAAAAAATATCTTTTTGCATTTGCTTTGCATTTTTTTGTGATTTATTTATGGTTAATGCGTGTAACGGTAACAGTATATGATTATAAACCACTTTTACCTCATTTATACAGCAAAAAATTTACGACAAAATTTTATGGCCGATATATCGGTATCGGCCGATATCGGATATGAGTATATCGGTATCGGCCGATATCGGTATCGGCCACAAAAAATCATATCGGTCGAGCCCTATAATCGATATCTATCATTTTCATTTGACACTTAATTAAAATTATTTTTGACAAACAACATAACAACACCAACAATTACGTAGAAATTAAAATTTACAATGTCAGTACAACGATAACGAATATAGGTATGTACAAAAATACCTATTGAATCCTTGAATTTCGAAAACCAAAATAAAATAAAACGTTGCATGTATAGTATGACTAGCGAATGAAAGTTGACGTTTAGATTATTTAATAGATGTGGTTACTGTTGAAAACATTTCCCCATATTTGATTTGATATAGGAAACTGACCCTTATGTATTCCGTTACAGAAGATTAGAATTGTACTAAATACTAGGAGGCATTTAAAATGACCTTAGCAATAGGATTCAGGGATGTATTTAAAAAAATTAATACCGCAAATTCGTTCGTCTCAGGTGTAAGTATAGGGTTGGCTATGAAAAAGAATGACGATTGAAAGAATGACAGAAATGTAATGACAGTCATATAAGAAATATAAACATTAATAATAATATATTTGTTGTTGATTATCTTACATGGTGTCAGGTTAAAAAGCAAGATGACCGAAGCAACAGTGGCTGAACTACAGCAGCAGGTACAAAATCTGCAGACCATGCTTGTCAATATGCAAGTTCAGGGTTATGAAAGTAAAAATATAAACATGATGCATATAACGAAAGCACCAAGCAAATTTTCATTTGAAAAAGAGGATTGGTGCGAATGGATTACGGAATATGAAAGACATAGAAGCAGAACAGTTAAAACAAAAAGCTAATTTCGACAGAAGACATAAAGCAAAACCATTGATCAAATTAGGAAAAGGAGAGAAGGTGTGGATAACAGATAAGATGGAAGAAGGTATAATCAAAAAGGAATCTGAAGAACCAAGATCGTACGTAGTACAGACACAAAAACAAGATCTTAGAAGAAACCGAAGATTCTTGAAAGCGTTGCCAACAAACAAAAGAAGGGGGATGTAGGGTTGGCTATGAAAAAGAATGGCGATTGAAAGAATGACAGAAATGTAATGACAGTCATATAAGAAATATAAACATTAATAATAATATATTTGTTGTTATCGTTGATTATCTTACAGTAAGCAACCCTCGAGTCGGAATTACTTTTAGAGAAAATTAAAAATAATCCTATTTCATTTCAGAATTGCCAAACTAAATAGTTTAAGGATCAAAATATTTTGTTATAATCAACAAAAACGAAAAATGTTTACAATATTTTAAACGCACCCCTGTTCAGATATTCATTTACCCTAGTCGGTCATCTATTTTCAGCCAGACATAGTAATGTGTTTGTATGCTTTCGTAGTCCAGTATTTAAATGAGTTCATGCAAAAATTTCACACCTGAATATTTCGTACAATTCTATTCTTCTTTAGGGTTTCAAAAGAAACCACATCTATAAAATAATTCAAACGTCAACTTTCATTCGCTAGTCACACCATACTACGGGCATAATAAAGATAACAGCACTCGGCAGGGGATATAATTTGGTGCAGCTCTGGCTTGTTTCTGTACTTCTAAATTTAAAAATACAGCTCTAAATTCAAATTTTGCAGTTGCTTTCACTTCTCTCTGTATTATTTATTATTCAAATGTGTGCATAACACAAGAATATTACAAAATATATTTTTAATTATTTGACCGCGCGTTTCTCGCCACATATCTAGGTATTGTCTCTTGTAGTTTGTTGTTTTAGGTACCTGTCTGCATGTCATTTTTTACTTCCTTGTACAAAGTAAAGGAAGTATTGTATTCGCGAAAAATTTCGGTTTTCAGATTTCAACGGAAATATCCATTGTGACCATCCCTGAATCCATTCTGACTAATTTCGTCGTGACGTCTGTACGTACGTACGTACGTTTGTTCGTACGTACCTACGTATCTCGCATAACTCAAAAACGGTAAGCCGTAGAAAGTTGAAATTTTGTATTTAGGACTTTTATAACATCTAGTTGTGCACCTCCCTTTTTGGTTATTACGTAATTTCCAGAAATGGTACTTTATTTGAAGCCTATAATAGATTTTAATGAAAAACTATATTAAAATATATTCCAAAATTTTTCAAATTTAGTATATAATACTTTTATATCAATTGGAATAACATAGCAGAATTTGGTTAAAACAGGCTAACCGGAAGTGATATATTACCTGAAGTTGTTAACAGTTTTTCTTGAATAAAATGGTTACATTTTGATTTTAGAAATAAATGTTTCAAATAGTAGTTTTAGAGAATTAAATTCTTGGTCTAGCACATTAAGTATTATTAAATTCGCCCTTTGTATAAGCGAGATATGTAAATTAAAACATATACTTTTTGGTTTTTGTAATGAAGCTTGCTATGGATTAAGACAAAAAATAACAAAAAAATAAAAAATAGATGTTAATGTCAAATTACGTCAAATACGTGCAATTTTATAATTGAGTCTATATTTCATGTTGGTCTTGCGTACAAGGAAGTCGTGTAGTGTCCACATCATATTTTTATATCTATATATTTTTTTGTAGGTAAATAATGTGGTGAAATAATATTAATCAATTTAATTTTGATTTATTCCTCTAGTTTAAAAAAAATACACCCTCCCCATTCTTGAACAAGAAAGTGCAGCTCTAAATTTTTCAAATTATATCCCCTTGCATTCGGGAAAATTAAAGATCTTCGTTACGTGTCGAGTGTTAAACACAATCTTTTAATTATGCCCTTACTACTTAAATAACTAATATACATTCACCATCTCTTGGTGATTTTAAAATTGCACTACGGTAAAAATTATGCATTCCTATCCACTATGTTATGTTTATTCTCGACGTACTTATCGATATATTTTCCTTTCTCTTGGTTTCCTAATCATTCATTCATACTTGACAGGCTGTAAGTAAATTTTTATCATAATTTCTAGTCTGGCGCTCAGCAAACAGAACCCCAATCCCAACATTGAGTTTCATTGGGTACGTTAACGCTACTCTTGCTCATATACAACATGTCAATTTCCTCACGGAATATTACAACGGCAATGATCTCCCGACACACAAATGCCACTGATGAAATGTTTGCGCATACGTTATTAAATTTCAGCCTGTTTAAATTTATTCACGTGATCCTTTCACAAAAGGATTTCATTCGAATTATCAAAGATACACAGCCGAGGAAGAATAACAACGTGAGGTGCGAAGGAACAGGAATTACACGGGAAAACAATGGAGAAATAAATAAGGATTTGTAATTGTACATGTTTTATATTATTCATTGCCTTTGTGTTCCTTTTTAAAGGGAAGATTTGTATCTCTCTTGTTCTGAAAAATTGTAGAATATTATATAGGGCATTCAGCCAGTGAAAGGGTTTACGTCATAAATATAATATCACTAGAAACAATGGCGTCATGTGATAATAAGTTTACATGAGCATATGAAACGGATTGAAATATGATATGTGGGTTGCCTCCATAAATACAAATCATTGTTACGGGAAGAAATAAATTATTATATAGGGCATCCAGCCAGTCAATGGGTTTACGTCATCGTTTAGGGATTTTTGAAATTTTCTTTAAATTTTTAAATATATTTTATTGGTTTTTCTGTTATTATTATGTATTTCACACTATTAATAGAAATAATTACTATTGGGAAAACTTGGAGAAAAACAAACTGATGAAAACGTTTGAAATAGTATATTGTATAACTAGTGCTGAAAGTTGGATATTTCACACGAATGTGAAGTTTGAGCCACGAGCCGAAGGCGAGTGGTTTAATCACACGAGTATGAAATACCCTTTCAGAACGTGTTGTACACGATACTTTTCCGACGACCACAATTTGTTGAATTGACATAACTGTATATACATATTAAAACAGATTATGTTAACATCATTGCTATCAGAATTCACCAAAAATTGTTAAAATCTGATAAATTAGGGTTCAACCTTCTTAATCCGTTTAAATTCAGCAAATTGTCTGCAACTGTCAAACTTTTAAATACAAATTTTTAGGTTAGTTCGCTCAGATATCGCAGCATGTGATAAAATCATATCACACAGTTGCGGACGCATCTGATTGGCTAACGAGCTTTCATATCACACAGCATTGCTAGTGATGTGCAATGACCAACTTTCAGTAATAGTTTAGCGTGTGAATTTATGTACTTTTCGTAGTGGTCGTCGGAAAAATGTTTTATTACATAGCCGACGTTTCGGCACCAAATATGCCTTCTTCACGGAAATGTAAACTTACTAATTTGAAAATTTGTTTAAAAATGTTAAATTACAAAAGTATTTGTCAAAATTATTTTTAAAAAATCTGTATGTGGCCAACACAATACCTCCCGCCATTTACAGCCCGAGTTACAAAAAAGATTAAGTTAATCCTTATTTTTGGATTAGCGAATTTTACTCTAATTTTGACAGTTTATTTTTTAAAATATAGTCTAATCTAATCCAAGTAACTACCTTTTTTAAACCCCTCAACAGGGTTAAATCCCAATTACAGAGTGGGTTCACATTCACACACATCCATGCCTTAGTGGGATTCGAACCCAGAGCCCCGAGGGCACTCATGACATGAGGCGTTGCTCTAACCATTGAGCCACCGAAGCTATAATAAAATGAAGATTAAATTTTAAATACCGGGATAGAATAGAATTCACTAATCCAAAAATGAGGATAAGCTTAAACATTTTTGTGAATCGTTAATTTTTATTAATCTAAATACATACCTACATATTTACTCGTAATGCTGGAAACTGTATTGAATTCCTTTTCTATTTACTTTTTTCTTTTTAAAACATTACTAATATTATTTTGAAATGATTAGTTCTTTGATAGTGACATACATTTGAATAACTGCGTTTTGTTTGTTTAAAGCTTAGACTCTGGGATTTAAATTATAGATAATTTATAAATTTATTCATAAAATATATAGAAAAAGTATTAATGCAAATCAATAGAAAATTTAATAGTCTTTAGTTTTTATAATAACATTAATCTCGAAAAATAACATTTAAGGTATTTTTCAAAGGAAAACTATTTTGAGCTTCTAGTAAAGTGCCATTTCCGGTTATCCGATTTTTACCAATATCTAATGGGCTGTTTTTATTACAGAAAAAGTTCGAAATACAAGGTTTCAAAATTTTCTGAATGATAGTATTTGAATTAGAGTGGAGGATCCACACACACACACACACACACACACACATACACACAGACATCATTGTGAAAATGTTAAAATTGGTTTCTAGGGACCTTAAAACGTGGTCATTTACCAAAATCTCGATATGCGATTTTTAGAACGATCCCTATACCTCCCTTACCAAGGGTAGCGGGAGGTAAAAATGTAAACCACACAGTTCATCTTCAAAAACAAGTGACAAAATACTTTTTGCATATATATCTTAGTCTTCTTTAATCATTCAGTAAACTAAAGATACTGCCCACAAAAATTATAGAACGTCAATAGACAAATTATGGAAAAAGACTGTAACAGATTTTTATTGAAATATATGACTCCCACGCAATATAAACAATAAACATATCTTATAAATTTAGAGTTCGTTACTTCAATGTTTAAATTTGTATATCATATAAATATCTTATAACTCAAAGTGACTGCAAGCAAACACTAAATCCTTATTTACTCCAAACTTTGTGCAAATCAGATACTGCCCTTTACCAAATACGACAGACTGGTGAGAAACTTCTACCAGGAAATGACCAAAAATGGATAACTCTAACTCGCTTACAAAGTTAAGTAAAAGACTGTGAACCGGGTGACCATTAACAGTTTTATCTGTGTAAATAACCAATAGTAATTATCTGATTATCCACAGTTAATAATGACGATTAAGCGGCTACTATTTTCTACAGATTTTGACAGTACTGATAAAATGTCAAAATTGTTCTTATATCGAAAATACTTTCGATTAAAGTTTCTATTGACAGGATAAAACCATATACTATTGTACTCGTTCAATTCTCTATCATTAATATTCACAATGAGGTAACAGTTTTTATATATGAAATAAATTATGAAAAATTGTCAGCCATCGGGATTCGAACCCGAGACACCTATCTTGCCGGGATAGTGCTCTAATCAACTAAGCTATTGGCTGTTTTCCCCTCGATGGCTGAACAATCTTTCACTTTTAAAGTCGATGGTTGACATTTTTTTACAATTTATTTCATATATACAAATTGTAAACTCTTTGTTAATATTAGAATTTGGCCCTCATTGAGTAAATTATGACTCGTTCACTAGATGTTTAAACGCAGTGGTAGCTTGGCAACTCCACATCTAAACATGTGATGATTAATAATATTCTCAGCAGTTATACGACTTTAAAAGTGAAAGATTGTTTAAATTCCTACCGCCACTTAAACAAAATAATACTTCAAACTAAACGTCATCTACATCCCATATAAAAAATCCCACACCTTCCCGCCATACACAATAACTTTTTTAGTTCAAATCTATCTCTTGGCTCTTAAACAACAATTCGACAATTAGTTTAAAATTCATCAATTTTTCAACTAATCTTAACCATGACAACATTATTTTAATGCATTGACGGTGAGTCTTTTACATATTTACTTCAATAATACGTGATTGTTACATTTACTAACCTCAAATATTTTTTACACAAAAAACCACATTTTTGCAAAAATATTCTTTACAACAATTAGGTCACATCATCCTCTCTTTACTTTTACATATTATTATAATTTTTATTGTTCAATATTCATATATATTTTTGCAAATACAAATTACATAACATGTTTCCAAATAATATTATATAAACCATTTCATGTTATCTTATGTCTAGTAATTTTTATATATAATGTTCATATTTTTATATTTTACGTAACTTCTTTATCAAAATTCTAAAAATTTTAAAATTTAAAAACAAATAACTGTTTTATATATATATATATATATATATATATATATATATATATATATATATATATATATATATATATATATATATATATATATATCTTCTTTTAGCTTTGATCCGAAGATGGCCATCCATAGCCGAAATCGATTATCGAAAAGGTTTATATAAATAAATAATTATAAAACGCAGCGTGCTGTAATATTTTTTAACCTAATAAACATTATGCACTCTTAAATGGAGCTTTTCATCCAAATGATTGTTCAGCCATCGAGAGGAGAGCAGCCAATAACTTAGTTAGTTAGAGCACTATCCCGGCAAGATAGGTGTCTCGGGTTCGAATTCCGATGCCTGACAATTTTTCACAATTTATTTCTCTATCACTAGTTAGCAAATCGTTCCTGTTGGAACGTCAATAAGGTCAATAGATCTTACATCCTTTTCTTCTTTTCCATGGAGCAATTCTTTGTGAATTCTCGTATTATCTGCATGTGAATATCTTATCTATTGAGAAGACGTGTGTTTGTCAGAACAAAACATGGCGATGCAATAAATTTCAGCGTGGTTATAAATTAAGTAGCGGAGCAAGTGGCCTGCCAGTATCTTTGTTTTCCGTATGGGTGAAACCAATTCGACTTGTCACGGATAATTTTGTTAGTGCAATTTATTACATACAAAAACAGACAAAAGCATTAGGTACTGCAATAGCTTATTGGTTTTCTGCTGTATCTTTCAAATACAATATGGACGAGAAAATAATGATGCTGTTTTTCGTATAAAACTGTTTCATTTTCTTCCATACCTAATACTTTTTAATCGCAGAAATTATGGCGACACTGTTTTTACCTCCCGCTACCCTTGATAAAAGAGGCTTTAAGGACCGTAGAATCCAATTTTAACATTTTCACGATGATGTCTGTGTGATTGTGTGTATGTGTGTGCGTATGTACACTGGCTTGCAAAAAAATCGCGTACAGCTTAAAAATCAAGTAACCGAGTTTTTGTAAATTTTTAGCTCTGTAAATAATATAAAAACTGACAATGTTGTCACTGTCATCACTATTTGATTTATTACGGAGCTAGTTCTTCATTGTGTTTAATTTACCTATACTGTTAAATTACAAATATATTCCAGAAAAATGAAAGAACAACCAAGTATGTATTTGAATTTCTGTTAATTTTGACATCTTAATTGACACAAGTGACACTGACAAGTTAAAATTCAAGATCGACTCAATTCAGCAAAAAATAGGTTTACACTATTATTCACGAAAGATGACTATTCAAGGTCATTTGTTCGAAGTAAGAATACACATCACTTTATAGCAGTACCTTAGCAACATTTTGTATTAGAAAGAGAAAGATTATTTGAACTATGTTTATTTAATTTATGTGGTGTGACAGATACACGTAAATAGTGGCATTACTTTCTAACGCACTATAAATAATAATGACGTATGTCGTAGAATTACCGATACCTAATTATCTACTACACTGCCCTCTGTGCGAATATTTACCCAGTGGCGTTGATGTTTAAATCAAATTATTATTCCTTGGTTTATAAGTTAAGTCTATGTTTTTGTATTTTGCAAAAGCATAAGTGAAAAACATAAATCTTTCAGAAAGGCATTATTTAGAAAGAAACATAATTTTCAAATGAACTACTCCAATTTTTCAGTTAAAATATTTCCATAAATAATTCATGTTGCACGCCTATGCATACGAAATGCAATGAAGTTATCTGGAAGTAATATTATATCAGACGGCTAACAAATGGCCTTGAATAGTCATCTTTCGTGAATAATAGTTTACGCGATTTTTCTGCAAGCCAGTGTATGTGTGGATCCTCCACTCTAACTCAAATACTATCATTCAGAAAATTTTGAAACCTTGTATTTCGAACTTTTTCTGTAATGAAAAGAGCCCATTAGATTTTGGTGAAAATCGGATAACCGAAAATGGCACTTTACTAGAAGCTCAAAATAGTTTTTCTTAGAAAAATACTTTTAAATGTTATTTTTCGAGATTAATGTTATTATAAAAATTTAAGATTATTAAATTTTCTATAGATTTGCATTAATACTTTTTCTATATATTTTATGAATAAATTTATAAAATTATCTATAATTTAAATCCCAGAGCCTACGCTTTAAACAAACAAAACGCAGTTATTCAAATGTATGTAACTGACAGATAAATGTCACTATCAAAGAACTAATCATTTCAAAATAATATTAAGTAACGTTTTAAAAAGAAAAAAGTAAATAGAACAATAGAAAAGGAATTCAATACAGTTTCCAGCATAAGTAAATATGTAGGTATGTATTTAGATTAATAAAAAATAACGATTCACAAAAATGTTTAAGCTAATCCTCATTTTTAGATTAGTGATTTCTATGCTATCCCGGTATGTAAAATTTAATCTTCATTTTATTATAGCTCCGGTGACTCAATGGTTAGAGCAACGCCTCATGTCATGAGTGCCTTCGGGGCTCTGGGTTCGAATCCCACTAAGGCATGGATTTGTGTGAATGTGAACCCACTCTGTAATTGGGATTTACAGGCTTATTCTATAAAAATCTAACTATCGTTATTTATAAATGTAACGATGTGATCCTGAACGACATTTTGTAAAAATCGTATTCACTAAGTAAGATCGTTATTAGAGGTGGGCGCGTGAGTAACTTTTTGTTCACGATCACGCACGCTCACTTAACTAAAATTGTAATCACGACCAATCACGCATGACTTTTTATGTTTGATTCACGATCACTCACGCTCACGATTTTATTTTGGCACTCACGCCCGATCACGCCCGGCGGGTCACGTTAATGTTACGTAATTGTTTCTTTGTACATTTAAACCTGTTTAACACAGTCATAAATTGTTATCAAATTTGTTAACAAATTGGTAATAAGTTAGGTAACAGATTGGTTTCATTGGAAACGAATGTTTATGAACAAATAGATTGTTCTATTCCATCACAAATATCATTATAAATTTGGTAACAAATTTGTTAACAAAATTATGATCGTGTCAAACGGGCTTAAAGATTTGTATATCTTTAGTAAAATCGAAGCAACTGTGTATACAATTTTGGGTACAACAATAACACTATTTTTATGCAAAAAAATACTATTGATGACATATTTGGACATAATAATAACAAGAATGTAAAGTACAAGATGGAAATTGACAATTTTTTAAATAAAAATAGAAGAAAACTTGTACTCACGCCCGATTAAATTTCAATCACGCCTGATCACGCACGATAATTTTTTATTGCCTCCCGCTTACGTCCAATCACGACGCAAAATTTAAATTATATTCACGATCACGCGGGTCACGTCGTGACCCATCGTGACCCGAAAAAATCACGGCCCGCGCCCACCTCTAATCGTTATAAACGTCGTTATACCGTTTGTCATAACGACTTTAGCCAATTTTTTTAGAAAAGATAGTAACTATTATTTATATTATAAAACGGTAGTTACTTGGATTAGATTAGACTATATTTTGAGAAATAAACTGTCAAAATTAGAGTAAAATTCGCTATTCGAAAAATAGGGATTAATTTAATCTTTTTTGTGACTCGGGCTGTAAATGGCGGGGGGTATTGTGTTGGCCACACCAGATTTTTTAATAATATGTCACGTATTATACTCAAAAAATGTTCTGGGCATCGATTTTGTAACTTAAAATCTGTCAGATTTTAAATTCTGTCAGAATTGGGTTTTCCCCACTACGAATTCTATTACTCCAGACCCGTAGATTTGGAAATCTATGAAAAGAATGATTGGGGGGAAGTCTCAATTCTGTCAGGGCCTCTAGAACGTGCTTGTTCATCAGAAACTCACCACCGGATTTTTTTGACCAAAGACAATACCTTCCTTACCTAAAGGTGACGGAAGGTAAAAAACGGATTTTTAGTTGTCAAATCAATATCTATTGGATAAAAATTTTAACTAGTGGTTAAAAATTAACCACTGAGTTACAGAATGGGCCCGTAAATCAGTTAACTAAATCCCAAAGGGATTTGAAGTGAGTACATTTTTGCGATTTATTCCAATATTTGTAAAGTGGAGTTTTGCTTGTAATATGTAATATTTATATTTAAACGTAAATTTTGTTAGTCAAAATTTATGCAATGAATACAAAATATCCCTATAGATATATAGATTTGTTTGCAAAATAGACATATGCATTAACTAACCTGTAACATTGTATATCATTTATATATTTATTTACACATCTACTATTTATATTCACTAATTGAAATGTATTGCTTCGCATAAATAATTAACATTGTGTGCAAACACCATTATAAATAGGGCAGAAGTTTTGTACTATTCACAACATATACATGACTTTATAAATAATTGTGATTTGATTAATTGCATAAACAACAAACAATGCCATTAAACTCATCCTTTATCATGTACGCACGAATTCTAATTTCGCTTTAAATAAAAATTTGCATAACAAAAGGACTGTCACACTATTGAAAAATTTATATCTTTGAAATTAATAATAGATATATGCTGACTATAACATTCATGAAAGGAAAACAGTCACATATTTTTTATAACAGTACCTACAGGTGTTGATGGTCAGGTAAGAAGTTATACTGTATTTCTGGTAAGATAAGACTTGGTGGCGCTGCGGAGCCAGCCTGTTTTACACACATAAAACGTAAGAATTAGTTTTGTTTCGTACAAGACATACTTGCCAGTACAAAACGTCAAAATTTGATCATTTTTAATTCTTTAGTAAATAAACAGTTACTTAAAGTTCAAAGCGACGTTTTCGAATTCATAAAAATTTGAGGAAGCCTTTTACCTCGACTCATACTCCACTCCATAAGTATGCTTTGAGGAAATTTTCGAGTGGAGTAAATTGATACCTTAACCTTTCCTTCAGATTAAGAAATCTGATGTGGCCAGCACATAACCTCTCGCCAGATATTTTACCTGGTTATACGCATAAAACAATAGTATATTGTGTTATTAGGAGTAAAAGTGATACTTTGTGTGGCAAGCATGGAAGTTTGCACGACGAGCAAAGCGAGTCGGACAATTGCATGTGAGGCACACAAAAACACTTTTATTCTGAATGACACATTAAATTTTTTTTCAAACTCACTACTTTTCTTTTTATTCGCTAATTCTATGTAGTTTCTATGGATATTTATTTATTTTATTTCTACGCCGGCGGAGTAGAAATGAAACTTCTACCTTGTGAATCAAGTCACAAAAAATGCCATTTCTAAGTTTGAAAAAATTTTTTTTTAAAATACTAATACATATATTCATGTCTCACTACAAAATAATTATCACATATATTTGCAAAATGTATGGGATATATTAATATAAATTATGTACAATACATACATTTTCTTTATATTAAATATCCTGAAATGTTCTTTTTCTACTATCTACTACACGCACACGCACACGCACACGCACACCACACACACACACACACACACACACACACACACACACACACACACACACACACACACACACACAGACACACACACACACACACACACACACACACACACACACACACACACACACACACACACACACACACACACACACACAGACACACACACACATCATCGTAAAAATGTTATAATCGTATTCTAGGGACCTTAAAACGTGCTTATTCACTAAAATCTGGATATGCGATTTTTAGCATGAATTCAATACCTCTCTTAGCGAGAGGTAAAAACTTGTTAATGGAAGACAATTTTGGTTTTAATGAATTTGTAGATTACATGAATGGCAAGGATATGTATTTATATATTCCATATTACAATATTTAATATAAAATAATATTATTTTCTTTAAATAATTAAAAAGATTATTGCCGGAGATAGTAACTATTCCTGTAAACCTTTTGCTTTTAAAGTGATGTACAAAATGCATGGCAGACTGTTATGAAACGTGAAAGCAAATATTTCATTGTATACCTACAGGAAAAATGTTACATAAATTTAAAAGTTCAATAAAAAATAGTTGCAACAACTGCAATATTGCATATTATAACTTTATATAACAACGAAAATTTTACTTGGACCGGCGAATTTTAGAAATAGTAAAATTGAAAATTTAGTGGAAAGATTAAAGATTGTGGAATTATTGTAACAGCTATGTATGTTTATTTTATAAGTTAATAATATAATATTTTATAAATAACGAAGAAAAGATTTGTGAAAAATTCATGGACCTCACTGAGATTAGAACCCAGGACCCTCCTATATCTAGTCATAATTTGACATGCATATATTGTCATCATAATATAATGGTAAATTTATAATGTGTTTTCGTATGAATTACATTTTCAATTCCATTGGACATTTCTTGTTCAGTGTGGTATTTGCAAATCATTGACTTCAAACTCAAACATAATTTTTCCTCTGGAGAAAACCTTTGTCTGCCATTCAATTTTGTACCTACTCATTGTTTCAAATTACTCGTATTTTGAACTATATAAGTTTACAATTTTGTACAAACTACTGATTTATATGCTTGTCATACTTGTCAAAATAGTGGCGTCCACTTTTAACACAGTTTTCCTAAAAAAAAAAAAGAAGTCTGTCCTTCGACTCATACTCCACTCAGACTTGAGTGAGTGACTCAGTACTGACGTTATGAATTTCATTTATTAGTAAAGGTTTCACTCAACTTCGACTCATCCTTAGGAAAGGATGAGTTGAGGAAAAGTCGAGGAAATGTCCATGAATTCCACCCTTACTTTCTTCACAATTAAAAAAAATCTGATGTGGCCAGCACATTACCTTCCGTCAGTTCTACGTATTTTGTATAAATGTCATACAGAAAGTTCCTTGCCAAAAATTATATTTCTTGTACATTACCTTAAGGCAGTTGCATGTATTTTATACAAATTCCATACAGAAAGTCCTATCCTATATTTCCAATAAAATTGTAACATAGACATACTGTCAACTGCACTTGACACTGACACCTTTCAATCAGAATTTTCTTAATGTAGCGGCTGTTTCCATTTAATATGAAGTATAAAATGCATTCAAATAGTATAGAGAATAAATAATTCTTTAATATTTATAATAACATTAAATGTGAATAAATGATATTTAACATCGTTTTTTCAAGAAAAACTGTTAAAATCTTCAAATGAGGGTACTTCCGGTTGACCAATTATAAACAAAATCTAATCAGCTCTTCACATGGATGTAACGAAGAGGAATACGAAAGAATTATAATTTTTGGAATTGTAGTATGAGTTATCGCATTAGAAAATTTTGTCACATACAGACACACACACACACACACACACACACACACACACACACACACACACGCGCGCACACTCACACACACACATACAGACATCATCGTAAAAATAGTAAAATCGTATTCTAAGGACCCTAAAACGTGCTTATTCATCAAAAACACACCACCGAATTTTTTGACCAAATACAATACCTTCTTTACCTAAAAGTGACGGAAGGTAAAAATCTGGTGTGGCCAACACAATACCTCCCGCCATTTACAGCTCGAGTCACAAAAAAGATTAAGTTAATCCTTATTTTTGGATTAGCGAATTTTACTCTAATTTTGACAGTTTATTTCTTAAAATATAGTCTAATCTAATCCAAGTAACTGCCTTTTTTTAAACCCCTCAACAGGATTAAATCCCAATTACAGAGTGGGTTCACATTTACACACATCCATGCCTTAGTGGGATTCGAACACACAGCCCCAAAGGCACTCATGACATGAGGCGTTGCTCTTACCATTGAGCCACCGGGATAGAATAGAATTCACTAATCCAAAAATGTGGATTAGCTTAAACAATTTTTATTAATCTAAATACATACCTACATATTTACTTATGCTGGAAACTGTATCGAATTCCTTTTCTATTGTTCTATTTACTTTTTCTTTTTAAACGGTTACTAATATTACTTTGAAATGATTAGTTCTTTGATAGTGACATTTATCTGTCAGTTACATACATTTGAATAACTGCGTTTTGTCTGTTTAAAGCGTAGACTCTGGGATTTAAATTATAGTTAATTTTATAAATTTATTCATAAAATATATAGAAAAAGTATTAATGGAAATCCATAGAAAATTTAATAATCTTTAATGTTTATAATAATATTAATCTCGAAAATAGTATATCGTGTTATTAGGAGTAAAAGTGATACTTTGTGTGGTGAGCATGGAAGTTTGCACGACGAGCGAAGCGAGTCGGACAATTGCATGCGAGGCACTTTTATTCCGAATGACACATTAAATTTTTTTTTCAAACGCACTACCTTTCTTTTTATTCGCTAATTCTATGTAGTTGCTATGGATATTGATTTATCTTATTTCTACGCCGCCGGCGTAGAAATTAGCTATTTCTACTACGGCGGCGTAGAAATAAGCTATTTCTACTCCGGCGGCGTAGAAATTTCCAGCGGCGTAGAAATGAAACTTCTACCTTGTGAATCAAGTCACAAAAAATGCCATATCTACGACGTTTGAAAAAAAAATAACATTTAAAGATATTTTTCGAAGAAAATCTATTTTGAGCTTTCAGTAAAGTGCCATTTGCGGTTATCCGATTTTCACCAAAATCTAATGGGCTTTTTCCATTACAGAAAAAGTTCGAAATACAAGGTTTCAAAATTTTCTGAATGATAGTATTTGAGTTAGAGTGGAGGATCCACACGTACACACAGGCATCATCGTAAAAATATTAAAATTGATTCTAGGGACCTTAAACCGTGGTCATTTACCAAAATCTCGATATGCGATTTTTAGCACGATCCCTATACCTCCGTTACCAAGGGTAGCGGGCTTCCAAATTTCTGTTACTTTGTAGCAATAGCCATGACATTTGCTTTTTACCTTCCGTCACCTTTAGGTAAGGAAGGTATTGTCTTTGGTCAAAAAATTCGGTGGTGAGTTTTTGAGGAATAAACACGTTTTAGGGTCCCTAGAATACGATTTTACTATTTTTATGATGATGTCTGTATGTGTGTGTGTGTGTGTGTGTGTGTGTGTGTGTGTGTGTGTGTGTGTGTGTGTGTGTGTGTGTGTGTGTGTGTGTGTGTGTGTGTGTGTGTGTGTGTGTGTATGTGTGTGTGTGTGTGTGTGTGTGTGTGTGTGTGTGTGTGTGTGTGCGTGTGTGTGTGTGTGTCTGTGTGTGACAAAATTTTCTAATGCGATAACTCTAATACTACAATTCCAAAAATTATAATTCTTTCGTATTCCTCTTCGCTACATCCTTGTGAAGAGCTGATTAGATTTGGGTTATAATTGGTTAACCGGAAGTACCCTCATTTGAAGATTTTAACAGTTTTTCTTGAAAAAACGATGTTAAATATCATTTTTTCACATTTAATGTTATTATAAATATTAAAGAATTATTTATTCTCTATACGATTTGAATGCATTTTATACTTCATATTAAATGGACATAGAGTTAAAAAAATTATAAAGAAATTAAATATCATATATATTAGTCAGCTTTGCTATAACTCTGGAAACAGCTGCTATACATTAAGAAAATTCTGATTGAAAGGTGTCAGTGTCAAGTGCAGTTAACAGTATGTTTATGTTATAATTTTACTGGAAATATAGGATCTTTTATTAGAAACTTTCTGAATGGAATTAGTACAAAATACATACAACAGCCTTTAGGTAATGTACAAGAAATATAATCTTTTGCAAGGAACTTTCTGTATGACATTTATACAAAATACATAGAACTGACGGAAGGTAATGTGCTGGCCACATCAGATTTTTTTTTCTGGTTTTCAGAAATTATTTATAAACGTCGAGCGTCAATCAGACTTATGGAAAATAAATCCCTTATTCTTCGATAACTATTTCCATCATAATAATTCTTTACAAAGATATGGTCCTTATTCGAATAAACATTAATTATTTAAGCTACAACTATCTTTATTTTGAAAATAAGAGAAGCAAGTAGCATAAAATGTCCGCTTCCCTGGTCATATTATTTTTATCGAATTCCATTCCACTTTTGCATCAAATTGAGTGCATTTCGATGTTCATTTTTAAACACAACAATTAGCAACTAATAATTTCATTAGCGAAATTTTCTTTCCCTCTTTTCCAACTAATTCCTATTTCAAGTGAGGGAAAAAATATTTTAATTTGTTTCCCCTGTTTACCGAAAATTTAATTAAAATATCGTGTTGGGTATTTTTATAAATAAAATTGTATTGTGCTGAGACAAATGCAAATATTTATCAACTTGTTTTGTTTTTAATTAAAACGTTTTTACTTCATTGCGATCATCAGATAAATAGGAAATTGAAATTTGTGTGACAGAACCACGTTTTGCACAGACTGAATTAATTTATTGAGAAATTTTATATTTATAAATATTGCATATGAGGATTTATTTAATTAAAGCGGTTTACAGTAAAATTCTTAAAAAATATCCGATCAAGGTCATCTGTATCATGAACGAATTAACAAATTGGCCTATATTCATCTCTCTCACAGGAAGCGTGTGCGACAAGGATGGATATAACGTGCTTGTCTTTCTAAAAATTCATATTGTTTCAATTAATGGTTGTATTACACTTAACGATAAATCGACCGATTGATTGATCGACTGCGACCTTAAATTTATCGGTACGTGTAAAACAGAAAAATCGATCGATTTATTTACGAAAATAAATTGATCAATTAATGGATGAGATAGAACGAGTTCTATTTTCCTCGATTTTCCGTCGATTTTTTAGGGAATTTTTGGTTACTTTTCTAATGCCAGCACTGTAGTATTTGACATTTCAAACTATATTTAATGTGTGCTTGATTCCAAGATTATAATTACGTATATTCACTAATTTTACTCATTTTTAACAAATACGCTACAAGAAAGACTACACTTCAAAAAACTACAAGAAAACTGAAGCGCTGCTAGGTTAAACTTCAACCTCACAAATATATAAAATATTATTAAGTAGATAGTCCCAATTTCAACAAAAAAATCTGATGTGGCCAGCACATAACCTCCCGTCAATTCCATGTTTAAAATAGCAATAGGCTTCCGATTGATCGTTTGTAAACAAAATCTAATTTCTCGTTCCATTAAATAGAAAAGTCTGTAATACGAAATTTTGGATTATATTGTATTATGTTTTTCCTCGAAAATCTGTTAAGAGCTCCAAATTAAGTACCATTTCCGGTTTATCATATAAATATAGTCAAAATCGAGTTTTAAATACCAAATTTGGTAAGTTTTGGATCATGTTTTAATAATTGTTTTCAAGAAAATCTGTTTTTTCACGAAAATATGTTCAGAACTTCAAATAAAGTATCACTTCAGGTTTATCAAATTTAGCCAAAATCTAATATGTTGCTCTTCTTCAATACCAAATGTGACAAGTTTTGGAATATATCATAATATAGTTTTCACGAAAATCTGTTCAGAGCTTCAAGTAAAGTATCACTTCCGGTTTATCAATTTTAGCCAAATTCTAATATGTTGTTTCCTTTCATATAAAAGTCTTAAATACTGAATTTAAAAAGTTTTTGAATATATCATAATATATTTTTCACGAAAATCTTTTCAGAGCTTCAAGTAAACTATCATTTCTGGTTTATTCATTTTAGCCAAAATCTAATATGTTATTCCATTTTGTATGAAAGTCTTAAATACTAAAATTGAAAAGTTTTGGATTATATTTTAATATATTTTTTCATTAAAAACTGTTATGGACTTCGAGTAAAGTATCACTTCCCGTTGCCCAATTTTACCCAAAATCTAATCAACTCGTTATATGAATGTAGAAAGCTTAAATACGGAAGATAGAAATTTCCGGAAGTTTGTTGTAAGAGTTATCGTGGACGAAAATAATCGTCACACACACATACACACACACACACAGACATCATCATAAAAATAGTAAACACGTGTTGTGGGGATCTGAATTCGTGCTTATTTACTGAAAACTCACCATCGAATTTTTGGCACGATTACATTACCTCCCTTACCTACGGTATGACGGGAGGTAAAAAAAATTGAAAGAAAATAGTTAAGTATAAATTCTCAACGACTTAAGATAAATTGATCGATTTATCCGTCGATTTATTGTTAAGCGTAAAACCACTATAAATTAGGATACTCAATTTTAAAACGATGCTCGTTGTTTACAATACTTTCGCTGTAACGTAAGTTTATTTATTAATTCAGATGTACAGTGTGTTCAATAAAATTCCTAACTCGGAGTAGCCTATGAACAGAGAACATAAATCTGATCATTAGTTAATTCAAAAGTCAAGATATCAAAATTCAATTTCTAAAACAAGATTCAAGAAGAAAAGCTTTTATTTCTTCAGATAACATTTTTGACAATATCTTATGTCAAATTGACATTTAATTAAATATTTTAAAATTGACATGCGTTTCCTTGTTCATAGCCTACTCTGAGTTAAGATTTTTTTAAATACATTGTATTAGCTCAATTCATAGCCGTACAAATAACGTTATTTTCTGTCAGTGTCACTGACACTGTCATTATTTTATTATTTTTCACATACTTTGTTTTACATTTGCTAATAAACTTACCAGTTGACTTATATTAGCTGTATTCTTTTTGAACAAAATCTCAGCTCATTTCAGATCACTTCAGATAACCTCAGGAAATCTTTTTGACACAACTGATCTGAGTTGTTCTGAGTAAACTCACTTTCCCCCTCCCCCCTTACCGATGCTACACTACCAGTTTACAAAACTCAAAATGATTTGAAACACTCAGTTTGCATTTTAAGGTTATATAATACAAGGAATTTTATATTCGATATTCGCAATCGAAATTAACGAAAGAGGCGCTGATTTTCGAAATAAGATGGCCGCCATACGATGTGTTTGACATATGACAGTACACATTGTTCACTGTGTTTCGTTGACTGTGTATACAAACCAAGTTTAAAAACTTATTTATATGAAGGCGATAAGTTAAAATATTTAAATATTAATTACTACACTACAAACTCAGCTGTCATTTATTTAATATGGCGCTTGTACGATTGCTTTTCGTAGTACTGATTTGCGTCACTAGAGGGAATTTTTTTATCTACGATTGCGAATACTTACAGTAATATATTTACAACATTATTCATTTTTCGTTTATAAACAGTATCATAGATCAGAAAATAAGTCAATAATTTTGACAGCTACAAATACTATCGGTAAAAAAGGAAGTGATAAAATGGAATTAAACGTGTTCTTTTTGTACACATTACAACTAACTCCATCTCAACTCAGTTATGTACTGAGTGGAGTTTCAATTGAGTCAAAAAGAATACAGCTATTGTATTTCAGATAAAAATAGACTTAGGAATAAGATAGGGCTTACGATTCCAGCTTTCTGATTGGTCCAAAAGCAAATCAAGTTTACAATAGAAATATATAAGCAGATACATTATTTATTCCATTTTGACTTTGTAATCAATTTCGCAACTTTAATTAACTGTTTATTTACTAAAGAATTAAAAATGATCAAATTTTGACGTTTCGATCTGTCAGGTATCTCATAAACGAAACTAATTCATAAATTTTATGTGTGTAAAACAGGCTGGTTCGGCAGCGCCACCAAGTTTGTTCTCATCTGAAATGCAATATAGTTTCGAATTTTTAATGCTTTTAGTGTTACATATATTTTTATAATAATAAAATAACAGTAGTACTAAATTTTGAAGAACAAAATCCTCATTCATACAATTCGTAGATGATCTTGATCGAACATCTTTCAAAAATTTTACTGTACCTACTTAGCTATACATAACTCATTACTTACGTAAGATTTTGAAGATGTAGGTAATCGTGTTACCGATGAAATATTGTGCTTACCTGAAACAAAGAAAATAAAAACATAAGATTTATTTTAAAAAATTCCACAAAAGTCAGTTGAAAAGTAAAACACAGTCGCAAGTAACTAGTTAATAGAAAAAGATATTCCAATGATAAAAAAATGCTTAAACAGCTTTTTGTACATGTAAAGAATAGTTATTTATGATATAAGTGTTAAAAGTGACATTTTATTTTGTGAAAAACTTTGAACAAAATAAAATCACTTTTAACACGTATATCATACACTATTTTTTCTACAAACACATTTATTTCATTTAAATTTATATTTGTGAAAATTTTTTGGCATATGTCAAACATGTCGATTTATTGTTCCATTCGTCATTACCAAGATAATTTACTTTTAACACTAGAATTAAAATATCATATTTTTAATTTAAGTATGCCGTGTTAAAAATTCAATTTTTAATAGTGTTTGTAGAAAAAAAATATATATTAGATTTTGGTTATAATTGGTCAACCGGAAGTATCGTCATTTGAATATTTTAACAGGTTTTCTTGAAAAAACGATATTAAACATCATTTTTTTACATTTAATATTACTATAAATATTAAAGATAATTTTATTCTTTATACGATTTGAGAACATTTTATACTTCATATTAAATTGATAGAGTTAAAAAATTATAAAGAAATTAAATATTAAGAAAATTCTGATTGAAAGGTGTCAGTGTCAAGTGCAATTGACGTAGTATGTTTGTGTTATAATTTTACTGGAAATATAGGATCTTTTGCTAGAAACTTTCTGTATGGAATTTGTATAAAATTCTTACAACTGCCAGAAGGTAATGTACGAAATGAAATATAATATTTTGCAAGGAACTTTCTGTATGAAATTTGTACAAAATACATAGATCTGACGGAAGGTAATCTGCTGGCCACATCAGATTTTTTCTAAATGTATAGAGTTGTTGGCAATTACGTGTATGTCATTATTTTACACTTGGAAAAAAAGATCTAAATCTTGAAGATGAATTTGTGAATAATTCATGGATCTGAATCCAAGGCCTTCCTATTTCTAGTAGGACGCTCTACCAACTGCGCTACAGGTTCTCCTTGAAGGCAATGTCACATACACGATGTATACGAGAAAGTTATTTCATGTCCACTATTGAGATTTTTTTGGAATAAGGGGTGAAATTAATATTACACTGTCAACATAATAGTATATTAAAAAACGTGTTTTATAAGACATGTTTTTTTCGCACGCGTCAAAATTTAGAAAACGAGCATTAGCGAGTTTTCTAATTGACAAGTGCGAAAGAAAGTCTTATAAAATGAGTTCTTTATACTATTTTTTATATTTTGCGCCTTCTACAATAACATTTACTTACTCAATTTGTGATTATATTTGTAACCATTTGTACATTTTCACGTAAATAATCTTCCCTAAATAAAAAAAAAAATAATAATTTCGACATTATATTATTAAAATGAATTGTCAATTAACTAAAAATAAATTAGGTAAAAATGGGTTAAAGAAACGTCATCTAGTACCAACCGTCTAAAACAAAAAATTGCGTATTGAAATGAACGCAAAATATAAAAACAAGTTTTTTTCTATAACAGATTTTAAAATGTTCTTAGGTATAATCAAAATAGTGGATCAAGTAGCATTTTAACCGCAAGGGCACTTTAAAAGCAAGATTAGTTAATGTACCTAATTTTTATTGATATTAAATTCATTATAAAGATCTACTCTTGGAATAGAACTACAACTTACATTCCGTAAGTAAGAACAATAATGGTGCAAGATTAGATTCTTGCGGTCAGCGGCGGACCCAGGCGGGGGTGCGAGGTTGATTTTACCCCCCTGACAAAAATCATGAACTAACGGCGCCTTTTCTTTTGTTATGTGATGCTGCAGCAAGTTGTGTTGAAGCTTTTTTTGGGGTAATAGAATCAATTTATGTACTTATTCATAAATGGGAGTTTACCGCGTTTAAATATTTTGAAAGAGGAACAAGAACTTTGTAAAAATATGTCTAGATTCTTGTTGGTAAAAAGACTTTCTGAAACGCGCTGGTACAGCAGACTTGCAATCGTTATAGCTGTTAAAGAAAACCTTGTTGCAATTCATAGGCAGATAGGCGATGCATTGAAGGGGAACTTTCATTAACTCCAAAAACAATATCTGAGGGGCGAGGCATTTATTCAAGAATTTGAATCTTTTAAATCATTTTTGTTGAATTTATTAATTCTGATGATTCTGAATCTAAAAATAAAATTATGTCATTTATATTAGCAAATCAATTGCATGAAATTTATCCTAATTTATTTACTTTGTATAAATTATTTTTGACTGTACCCGTAACTAGTGCGTCTGCGGAGTGTAGTTTTCTAGTTTTAGTAGACTTAAATTAATTAAAAACTACCTACGGAATCAAACAGAAGAAGAACGACTTTCCTACTTAGCTCTGTTAAGCATTGAACGCGATGTCTCTAACGATTTAGATCACAGCAAAGTTTTGGATATATTTTCAAAAATGAAAATAAAACGAAAACAGTTTTATTTAGTTAAATTGTTAAACATATGTATATAATTGTTGAGCCATACTATTATACTATACTATTAAAGTGTATTTACTGTTTAATTTTTATATTTATCCGAATATGTATAGATAGAATTATATATTTTATTTTTCAAAAATAAACAATTTTCGCAAATTCATAAGAACATTTTTTACTCCAATTTTGCCTGAAAAAAAATTGTGGTTTGCAAATGTTGGCGCCTTTTGAAGGTCCTAATACCCTGCTGACAACAAATCCTAGGTCCGTTACTGCTTGTGGTACTCCAGATTTAACAAAAATATATTAGCAGCGCATAAAAAGTCCTGATGATGTACATGATAATTCTATACACAACTATATGAATACGATTTGAAGTATAATAACGTCACCATGCTTAAGAGTACATGAAGTATGCTACGTAGAAATCTTGATGACAAAATTACAAGAATGGTTTCCCGTATAAAATCCACCAGCAGTATTCGCGTCACGCGTATTTTTTTCCTGTAAACAGCATCTTGACAGAATCAATTTTTCAAGTGCTGAAATCTGCATTGCTTTGTTGAGTGCAGCGCCGTGCATACATACACTGGCGATATTTCTCCCGGAACTTAAATGGGTGTTGCGCATGAAAGCATTTGTAAAATGTTGCCAGATTGACTTGTAACACTTGTGTAACGATTGTGAAAACTTCCCAGCGAAAGAAATGTTCCCAACTGCCACCCCAAACCCTAACCTAATTTCCAAATGTCCAAAGCAATGATTAATGAAACTTAAAATAACTTTGGAAAATGGAAAGGGACGTATATCAAGAATGGAAAATTATCTTAATATTTTTTTGATGGAGTTTGTAAATGGAGCTTTCTAAAATACTCCCGAGTATTGTAATTATCATTTGTGAAAACGACTGTTGTTCATGAATTAGTTTATTTAGAAATCAAGTTCCGATTTGTAAATTACATTTTCGATTTAACAAATAAAAAATCTGGTGTGGCCAACACAAGACCTCCCGCCATTTACAGCCCGACTCACAAAAAAGATTAAGCTGATCTTTATTTTTGGATTAGCGAATTTTACTGTAATTTTAGCAGTTTATTTCTTAAAATATAGTCTAATCTAACCTAAATAACTACCTTTTTACCTCCCGCTACCCTTGGTAAGGGAGGTATAGGGATCGTGCTAAAAATCACATATCGAGATTTTGGTAAATGACAACGTGTTATGATGATGTCTGTGTGTATGTATGTGTGTATGTATGTGTGTGTGTGGATCCTTTATTCTAACTCAAATACTATCATTCAGAAAATTTTGAAACCTTATATTTCGAACTTTTTCTGTACTGGAAAGAGCCCATTAGATCTTGGTGTAAATCGGATAACAAGAAATGGCACTTTACTAGAAGCAGTAGAAGCTCAAAATAGTTTTTCTTCGAAAAATACCTTTAAATGTTATGTTTTCGACAATAATGTTATTATAAAAATTTGAGATTATTAAATTTTCTACAGATTTGCATTAATAATTTTTCTATATATTTTATGGATAAATTTATAAAATTATCTATAATTTAAATCCCGGGGTCTACGCTTTACACAAACAAAACTCCTTGGTTGCGCAGTTATTCAAATGTATGTAACTGACAGATAAATGTCACTGTCAAAGAAATAATCATTTCAAATTAATAATACTAACGTTTTAAAATGAAAAAAGTAAATAGAACAATAAGAAATGAAATCAATACAGCATATGTAAATATGTAGGTATGTATTTAATTTAATAAAAATTTACGATTCGCAAAAAAGTTCAAGCTAAGTCTCATTTTTGGATCAGTGTATTCTATTTTATCCCGGTATTTAAAACTTAATCTTCATTTTATTATCTAAAAAGGTAAGTTACTTGGATTAGATTAGACTAAATTTTAAGAAATAAACTGCCAAAATTAGAGTAAAATTCGCTAATCCAAAAATAAGGATTAGCTTAATCTTTTTTGTCACTCAGTGCATGGTGGGAGGTATTGTGTTGGCCACACCAGATTTTTTGATAATAAAATGAAGATTAAATTTTAAATACCGGGATAGAATAAACTGAATTGATTTCCTTTCATATTATTCCCTTTCCCTTATTCTTTTTAAAACTTTATTATTATTAATTTGAAATGATTAGTTCTTTGACAGTGACATTCATCTGTCAGTTATATACATTTGAATAACTACGAAGAAGTTTTGTTTGTTTAAAGCGTGAGCCCCGGGATTTAAATTATAGATAATTTTATAAATTTGTCCATAAAACATGTACAAAAAGTATAAATGCAGATCTGTAGAAAATTTAAAAATCTTTAATTTTTATAATAGCATTAATCTCGAAAAATAACATTTAAAGGTACTTTTCGAAGAAGAACTATTTTGAGCTTCTAGTAAAGTGCCATTTCTGGTTATCCGATTTACACCAAAATCTAATGAGCTCTTTCCATTACAGAAAAACTTCGAAATACAAGGTTTCAAAATTCTCTGAATGATAGTATTTAAGTTAAAGTGGAGGATTCACACATACACACAGACATCATCGTGAAAATGCTAAAAATCTCGATATGCGATTTTTAGCACGAACCCTATACCTCCCGTACCAGGGATATAAGGCATATAAATAAATAAATATAAATAAATATAAATAAATAAATAAATATAAATAAATATAAATAAATATAAATAAATATAAATAAATATAAATAAATATAAATAAATATAAATAAATATAAATAAATATAAATAAATATAAATAAATATAAATAAATATAAATAAATATAAATAAATATAAATAAATATAAATAAATATAAATAAATATATCATCACGGCATATTACCCATTGCTGGGTGTGCCAATCTGCTTTGTAGGCAGATATCGGTAATGATGATGACATATTTGTACCGTGCGGGCGTTTACCAGGCGACACCTCACGAGCACTCATTGCTGGCGTGGAGAGTGCACCACAGGGGTCAATTTTGAGCCATTTAAAATTCGAAATATTTGGCGTCGATCGGGATCGAACCCGGATCCCAAGATTCGCGACCAGACACTCAGGCACGCGGCTACGAGACCCCATATACATTATATTATTCAGTAAAGCGGCAAAAAAGCTATTTTATGGACACTTTAACATGTATGACAGAATCAGCATGAACTCAATCTCGTTAAATTGTTCGATGCGTCGCATGAAAAATGAAAAATTATTTCAAAATGTACTGTCGACGGTAAAATTAACGGGTAATTTATTCCATAAGCAAACATTAATTACTCTTCAAAAATAAACGAATCACAATGAAAAATTCCATTACCCCTGCACACCGGCGTGATGAAATTGTATCGCTTTACCGTTCGCCGCGACGCGTCGCGTTCGCTTAGGCCACGTTAGCGTTAGCGTTACCGGTGGTGGGCTGGGCTAGAAGCCTATTTCAACGATGACACGCGCTATTTACTTGTCGTGGGGTAAAATATGACGGAGATACTCGCAGTAAATTGTGGACTTATTGCCCGAGATATTTCATGCTGCGAGCTCTTTCATTTCGGACAGTAAGGTATTGAAATAGAGAATTGGACTTTGACGTGGCTAAATGAAATCTTGATTTTGTCACATTTCACCTCGAACGAGAACTTTTTGCAAGAGACAAGAATTATTACTATTTCAGTGATAACAATACCAGAATTTCTGTACTAATAATAAAAAAGTCGTTTACAAAACATTTCAATAAATTTTTTCGTCAGGTGAAAGGAAATTTGGTTCCGATACCAGGACCCGACAGCGGATATGGTTTAAAATGTCGGACCATTAAAAAATTGTTCGTCGAGGTAACCCAAAATGACTTGCAGCGAGGCCACACGATAATATAGGCCTGACTACTCAATTCGTGATGTCACACCACGCCTCGAACGACATCAGTGTAAGCGTAGGAAATATACGGAATTTTAAACAAACAGGATTGTAAAATGTGATTTATAAAGATATACAACTCGTAAATAACTATTCAAATATCAAATTAAATTAAAAAACGAATTATAAATGGCCTAAATTTACGAATAAACTCATGTTTTACTTTAAATTATTTATTGTTGTTTATTTAATACAAGAAATAATAAAAATAATAATAGATCTGGAGCTAATAAATGAAAATAATATAACATAGAACATAATATGAAAATGATAATAATGAAACTAAAAATGAATGACATATATAAGTATGCATATTATATACATATTTAAAATAACCATTACCTACTTTGGAATAAAATACATTTAGGTGCTCACTTATTTATTTATTTATTTATTTATTTATTTATTTTTTAACTGCTTTTTATTATAAATTTGTTCTTTACAGTTTTTACCTCCCGCTACCCTTGGTAAGGGAGGTATAGGGATCGTGCTAAAAATCGCATATCGAGATTTTGGTAAATGACCACGTTTTAAGGTCACTAGAATCCAATTTTAACATTTTCACGATGATGTCTGTGTGTATGTGTATATGTGTGTGTGGATCCTCCACTCTAACTCAAATACTATCGTTCAGAAAATGTTGAAATCTTGTATTTCGAACTTTTTCTGTAGTTGAAAGAGCCCATTAGATTTAAACAAACAAAACGCAGTTATTCAAATGTATGACAGATAAATGTCACTATCAAAGAACTAATCATTTCAAAATAATATTAGTAACGTTTTAAAAAGAAAAAGTAAATAGAACAATAGAAAAGGAATTCAATGCAGTTTCCAGCATAAGTAAATATGTAGGTAAGTTTTTAGATTAATAAAAATTGTTTAAGGTAATCCACATTTTTGGATTAGTGAATTCTGTTCTATCCCGGTATTTAAAATTTAATCTTCATTTATTATAGCTCCCGTGACTCAATGGTTAGAGAACGCCTCATGTCATGAGTGCCCCCGGAGCTCTGGGTTCGTATCCCACTAAAGCATGGAAGTGTGTGTATGTGAACCCACTCTGTAATTGGGATTTAATCCTGCTGAGGGGTTTAAAAAAATAGTTATTTGGATTAGATTAGACTATATTTTAAAAAATAAAAAATAATATTAGAGTAAAATTCGCTAATCCAAAAATAAGGATTAACTTAATCTATTTTGTGACTCGGGCTGTAAATGGCGGGAGGTATTGTGTTGGCCATACCAGACTTTTTCTATAAATATTTAGAAAATGTTGCTGAATATTCCTAAAAAAAATTCATAACTAAATTTGAAATTCTGCATGATGATATACATTCACCATATACCGTGTGACTATTTTAAAGGTGTACATAGGAGATTAACATGGGAAATCAGTTTTTTGCAATTTCCTGCTTGCCTAATTATTTTAGGCAAAAATGCGTCAAATAAAAGTTTTAGGGTATAAAATTCTACATCTAACACAATAAACAGAATTACCACTGCATGCTTTATAAGGACAGAAATTAAATATGAAAATGTCGAAAATTACGTTAAAAATATCGAGAGCCATGGAATAAAAAATAAATAAATAAATGCTTGACGTTTTATTATTTATTATTATTAAATTTATATTAGTGCGGTGGGCCGAGGACCATTCAGATCAGATTCTGGGGACAAACTTATTCTCTAAAATCTCAACATGAGGTTTTTACTATGTTACCTTTACCTCCTTGACCTTTGGTGAGGGAGGTAAAAACTGGAAATGAAACGTCACATTTGCAAGCGATACACATATGCATTCATGGCACATTGCTTTGGATTGAATAGATTTTTCCTTGCAATATCTGCTTGCATTGCTCGAATTTTCTCTATCTCCTTTCAACGGGAAACAGTTTTCTATATTTTGTAATTTTTCTCCAACAATATCCGATAATGAAGCAGATCTTTCTCCGTCCGTCTATTTATAAAATGTGTTGATGAAAATAACATGGACATACGAGTATCCCTTCCGTTTTAATTAAAATAGCACGCCTGAATGAAATTCTAGAATTCATATGAATTGTCAGCTGGAAGTAATTCTGGTTGAATATATATTTATTAAGGGTAGCAGAAGGGTGACAGCATAATTAAATGTAGAATTTCATTTCAGGGGTTTCATTTAATTATTGCAATAAAATTTATGAGCCCGTTTCAACTTTAATAATTGTTTTTAATTGGGAATAAACACTCGAAATTGTTTCAAAATTATGCCGAATAACACTTAAAACTATGAACATTGCCATAATCCTAAAATATAATGAAACCTTAGTTAATATTTCCCAAAATAAACCACTTCGTAGAACCTAACGGTTCATAAGTTATTATTTTGCAAACGATATTTATTTTATATTTCAGGATATAGCATCATATTATAAAAGGGAGAGAAATGCATTATTTCAGAGCTAGTGTTGAACTTCTAAATATCCAAACCCGAAAAACAGCCACAATTATGAAATAAAAGTAGGTACAGTTTTTACAAGTTTATGTAGTAACTATTTTTCATAATTAAATATAACTTCCATATTTACCATATTATACTTATTTAAATGATAAAACAAGGAAAAATACGGTTTGTTAAGAGTTTTGAAGTTAGAGAAAAATACATGTATTTCATAAGCATCTGTAATAATTATAACCATTTCTCAAATGATTTGCACAATTTGGAGCAGAACAACTCGTCATTCCAGATAATTTCTAAGAATAATAATTCTGTAACACTAATATTGAATGATTGAAGTGGCTCCATAATGGCGGACGAGTCAGCTGTAATTTATCTAGTAGCTACAGTACACACGTCTTCATCGGCTCCAATTAAACCCTTTATAGTGTCAAATTTTTGAGTTTGGTTTGTGTCATAAGTAGATAATAAAAATCAATAATATTGTACCATGCCTTCTTGCAAAAATACTGCTAGGAGCAAACCTACTATTGATTTTATAAATATGCCAAAAGATGCGAAGAAAAGAAAATTATAGATGGAAGCATTAGGTCGAAAAGCTGATGTTTGTGTTTTTACATTTTATTTTACCTTAACTCTTTAACACCCCGTTATTTCGGCAGCATTGAAACAATCGTTTTCTGATGTAAATTCAGCCACCTAGAAATTTGTTATTAACATGTGACAAACTATTGCCTACGTTTATTTATCTAAATAACACTAATAAACGTAGGTGATGGAAGAACTCTTTTCCTATTGGCTGTGAATGACGTAATGTATGTGCTACTACGTCACAGGAGTGGGGCATTATTTTTATCTCCTGTCATACCATAAGTAAGGGAGGTAATGTTATCGGACCAAAAATTCGAAAGTGAGTTTTCAGTGAATTTTAGTATTTAAAACTTTTATGTAAAGGGAAACAACATATTAGATTTTAGCTAATATTAATAAACCGGAAGTGATACTTTATTTGAAGCGCTGAACAGATTTTCGTGTAAAATAAATTGATACAATCCAAAACCTTCAAATTTGGTATTTAAGACTTTTATATTAATGAGAACGAGATACTAGTCGTTTTCTAAAATTGATAAACCGGAAGTACTACTTTGCAGGACGCTATAAACAGATTTTCTTGAAAAAATATATTAAAACATGATTCAAAACTTCTCAAATTTGGTATTTAAAACTCGTGTATAATTTGAAGCAATATTAGATTTTGATTATACCTATATCATAAACCGGAAATGGTACTTAATTTGGAGCTCTTAACAAATTTTCGAGGAAAAACATAATAAAATATAATCCAAAATTTGGTATTACGGACTTCTATTTATTGGAACAAATTAGATTTTGTTTACAAACTATCAACCACAAGTGATACTTTACTTAATGCTCATTGCTATTTCAAACATGGAATTGACGGGAGGTCATGTGTTGGCCACATTAGATTTTTTATTACTATTTTTGGCGCCAATCTTTTCATTTAATTATTTACGAAAATAACAACAAATTGTTAAAAAAATAATTATTACTAAGAAAAATATTGTATAAACTTTCATTTAAAATACTTTTTGAAAAATGTGAAACAGGCCCATTCTAATAAATAAATAAAAAACAGACAATGGCCATTCTTGCACAAACTTACTCTGATTATTTTATAAAACTCATAAAAAAAGTTACACGTATTTTAAATGTAACAGGATTTTTATTATCCAATGTTATTGTGCAAAATCATCACATGTATTTATTTAAAATATAAACTATAAAAACAGCAATATACGCTCAAAAAATAATGTAACACAATGCTATTTTTCAGCAAATAACAAAACAAAAATTACTAAATCAACAATGTTCATATTTAATATTTTAATATAAAATTTCAATACAATACATGTATTGTACGCGGTCGCTGTTTTTTATTTTAATCATGACAACGTATCGCAATTTTAATCCATTCTAAATCCGTACACAAAAATTCATTTCCCAAAAAATTTGCTGCCGGAAAGCGGGTGATTGGAAAGTGTAGTATCACCATGTGGGTTGTCACCACACGAATAAAAGAAGCAAATGTGAAACCACCGATCGATAGCACTTTGTCTAGGGACCAACCAAACCACCCCAACAAACTCAACACAAGGGAAAACGAACGAATGGAGGAACATTTACAGAGTACTAAGGAAATGGTTAAAAAATCTGATGTGGCCAGCACATTACCCCAACAAAACAGTCACGACGAATACAGATTGCTGAATAGGGTATTCTCGCATATTTTTTAATTTTTTTTTGAAAGAACAAGTATATCTAAAGGTACATTCACAAATGAAAATTAGGTTTATGGTTTTTGTTTAGGTTTAAGTAAGTCATTCATAAATGTAAGTTTAAATTACGTGTAAATTAGTTTTGATATGTGCAGACATCTGTGTAAATGCTTCAAAAACAATATTAAAATATCAGTAGAGCAGTACTCAACAAGACACCTGTACGCCGTGAAACTGACATTCGCTTGGTATTAGTACATCAGCAAAATTTAGACGCTTTATATCTTTTGCAACAATCAATTTATAACAGCTTTTTTTGCTTTTTCCGTCTGGTTTACCAATCAACTTTAATATTTTTAATAATTTTTTAATATTTGTAATCATGAGAGAATACCCTATTGAACTATCGCATCAACGCACTTTGAGAATAATAAATAGGGCATTCCACCATTTTTTTACATAATTTCATCTGAACATGTAAGTAAAACGAAGACTGTTAGCTAAAATCCGGTGAAAAATCCTATTAATAAGCGAGATATAGTGCCCCGAAATTTGAAAATATAGATATGACGTCACGAATATACTTTTTTATATCAAACTGTTTTCTTCATGGAGCTAAATGTTCTAAATTATATTTATAAAAAATAAATGAATATTATTATACTGTACAAGTCGACATGATTTATAATTGGAAGTGTATTTAAATTATTAAGTTTAATGCAAAACATTTATATTCAAATAAAAACTTTTTGAGAATTGCAGTACTGGACTGATAGTCACGCCTCCGCTATTTTAATTTCTCTACTTTCATTGGTAGTTGGCTCCTCCCCTAACTTGGTATTCGTTATATATGTATAGGACGCCTTTGAGCCGCCAATTAAAATAATATATATGGAATTCATATGAGTGACGAGCTGCTATAACAAAAACCTTCTTATTTCCGAAGAATTTCAATTAAGTTGTTTTATTTCTTTATTAATATTCATTATTAAGCATTTACTTTCAATATTTTTTTCTAATTTCTCTTAATTCAATTGCGCTGTAGTTCCCTATCCTAAGGATGAGCAAATGTTTCTAAAAAATTTCACCGTTAGTACAACAATCTGATTATGGATAATTAGTGAGCAGTTGACCAGCATTGTTTTTTCTCTTTCAATAGTTTATGAATAATTTTAGACTTAAGCACGTGCCTACCACCTGTAGTTAAAGTGACAGTTAGTGTCAATCAAATGTTGTTGCAAAATTGTTCTTATAGCTCGTCCAGCAATCATTTGAACAAATGCCTTTTAAATCCTACGTACTAACACTAATTTTTGCTACTGTGAAATTTTTTGCATTTCACGCAAATATAGCCTCCTTGCTTGAACCATTCAAATAAGGAAAAGGACCTTAGTTGAACAGTAAAACTGTTATCCAAGATGTTATGCTTTAATAATAAACTCTTATTACTAAACTGAGCACCTGGCAACGTGTACATTTACATTTTGGCGTTGCCAGGTGCTCAGTCCACTAATTTTTATTGTTAAAGCAAGCATAACTCCTTGGATAAGAGTTTTACTGTCCAACTACGATCATTTTCCCTATTTGAATGGTTTCAAACAATTTTCAACTTTCATAGACATGTAATGTGCACAGAAAAGAGGCTATATTTGGGCGTACCGCAAACTATTGTTTGTATCGCTTCTCATATTGAGTTTAGATGGTAAATAAACAGTCACTTTAACTAGAGATGGTAGGATTGGGCCCTAGAGAAAATACCTCAGCTAACAGTTATATTTATTTGAAGTATTTTTATGCACATTAATTTAAAAAATAGTCAATGTGAAATTGTTGCTACGTCTGTACAAAAAATCTGTTTTTAAATCTAGGTTATATAGATATTTGTTTAATCTTTTTACCTTCCGTCGCCTTTAGGTAAGGTCTTTGGTCAAAAAATTCGGTGGCGAGTTTTTGATTAATAAGCACGTTTTAGGGACCCTAGAATACAATTTTACTATTTTTACGATGATGTCTGTATGTGTGAGTGTGTGTGTGTGTATGCATGTGTGTGTGTGTGTGTGTGTGTGTGTGTGTGTGTGTGTGTGTGTGTGTGAGTGTGTGTCTCTGTGTGTGTGTGTGTGTGTGTGTGTGTGTGTGTGTGTGTGTGTGTGTGTGTGTGTGTGTGTGAGTGTGTGTCTCTGTGTGTGTGTGTGTGTGTGTGTGTGAGTGTGTGTCTCTGTGTGTGTGTGTGTGTGTGTGTGTGTGTGTGTGTGTGTGTGTGTGTGTGTGTGTGTGTATGTGTTTGTGTGCCAAAAAATTCGTCTGTTATAACTCTAATACTACAACTCCAAAAATTCTTTTTCTTTACATCAATATGAAGAGCTGATTAGATTATGGCTATAATTGGTCAACCGGAAGTACCCTCATTTGAAGATTTTAACAGTTTTTCTTGAAAAAATGATGTTAAATATAATTTTTTCACATTTAATATTATTATAAATATAAAAAAATATTGTATTCTCTATACGATTTGACTGCATTTTATACTTCATATTAAATGGATAATGAGTAAAAAAATTATAAAGAAATTAAAAATCATAAATTAGCCAGCTATGATATAACTCTGGAAACAGCTGCTATATTAAGAAAATTCTGATTAAAAGTTGTAAGTGTCAGGTGCAATTGACATGTATGTTTGTGTTGTAATTTTACTGAAAATATAGGATCTTTTGCTAGAAACTTTCTGTATGGAATTTGTATAAAATACATACAACTGACGGAAGGTAATATGCTGGCCACACCAGTTTTTTTTTAAATTTCCATCAATAAAGATTAAAATAGAATCTTGAAATGGAAATATTGTATAGTGTTATTTCTGTTTCTTTGCTATTTGTGATATTATCACGATCCGTTCTTTGTGTATGATTTAATCTTTTTAGTTTAAAATTGATTATAAGTTGTCGATGATTAATTCGCAAGTTATAATGAAAGTTTCCCAACTATGACGCTGGCAGTGTTGGTGGCGCTACGTGAAAGCGCTAGTAATTAGTTCGCGCCTTTTGGTTTTTGCGATGTTGCCGTTTCTTCCACCGTTGCCAAACTCATTACCGCTGCTAATGTCCATGAGTACGGGCCTGACACTACAGAGCTGTAATGGCGGCTTTTGCCCTGATGGAAATAAACGATTATGGAGGAAGCGTACCTGAGCGTAATGGAATTTTCTATTGTTTTCTCGCCGTTTTCTACTTTTCTATGATTTAAATATCTTTTATTTTCCCAGCTGATCTAGAGTTTAGATAATGGGGGCTTTAAATAGAAAAGTTTTATATCTCTTGTATAAATATTTCTTCACACCTTTCTCTGTTTATTTTACGCTATTGTTCCCGTAATAGCCAACCGGATAAAGGACGTAGCAGACTATTTAAACTCAACGAATACGGTCACTGAATAAGCTTAAACACGAGAAGAAGAACGGGGCTTAATTTTAAATTTGAATTTGAGGATATTCTACTTACAGACGAAGGTATCAGCTATAAATTAATGTTTTGCCTGTTAGTGACATTTTCCATTAAATAATAGTTATTTATTATATGAGTGTGGAATGTATCATATTAGTCACGAAAGAAAAAGTTTAACCACGTAGCCCGAGGGGCGAATGGCTAATTTTTTTAGTGACTAATATACATTCCACAAGAGTGTAATACAACGCTTTATCCAATATATTTTTTAAAACTTCTTAAATCATTTTTATGTTTTTATTCATCGTTTGACACTGACGAGTCAATTTATGTAATATTTTAGATTACAAAGTAGCCATTGAATGGTTGTTATAGTTTTGTTATATTGTTATCGAAAAGAAAAATTGCTGTAATAATTATTGTCTGTTATTGGGAATTATTTGAAAAAAAAATAAATTAAATTGTGTGAAAATGAGAACCTTCATTTAAAACGTATTCACTTAGAAGCACAAGCAGCATCTTTGAGTTTAATTCCAAAGCAAGTAACCATTAACTCGTTTCTCGTTTTCGTTTCATTAGCCGTACTTGAAAGCTGTCGTTCTGTAAAGTAAACTATTTTAACATAAATGTTAATATTAATTTAAATAAATAATGTTAAATTATTTTAATAATAAAATAATTTTGTAAAATTGCTTTTTATTTATATGAAAAAATAAAAATAAAATCAGTAACAATAGACCTTTTCAATTTAACGGTTATCTCTTTCTATCACTGCAAATAGTAAGAAAATCGAGCGAACAACTGCCAATTGGTCTGTCAAATGAAACGCCAAAAACATTGCAGTCATTAAAATACCTGTGTTCTCGGTGAAAATTTGCATCGTTGTACATTTTAGCTCCAATAAAAGCTTTTGTAACTTTTTCCGAGAAGTTTTATTAAAGTTGTCAAAGATTTTTCTCACAGTTTAGGTCAATTTTTTTTAGGAACAAACGTCATAGATCTCAATTGTTCTTACTATGCGCAGATCCCTATTGCGCATATCTTCTATCTCTTTAAATTGAAAAGGTCTATTCCTCCGTGACTTCTAAAATATTCTCTCACAGAGTGACTAGTGTTGTCCATCAGTTATTTCAAATAACCATAGTAACAAGTATATTATGAATCGGTGTTGGATAAACATAGTTCTATATTTTTTCATACTCATAGAAATAGTTATTTATCTATATATCTAGTGTGTTAATGAGCGCGATTAATGAGACCGTAGCGAGCGCGTTAATTGTTAAGATCATTAATCGCTGACTAACATACCTGTGAGTTAGAATATATTTCCGTTGATCGTTTCTTACTGAATTTAATTTTATTCCACGACAAAATTTTATAGGTTAGTAACGTTTGACATATACATTTTGACAATTGTTCCGCAATGGTATGCGGTATCTTATGGTTACCCACACAAATCTTTTATTAATAAAATTATGCCTTAATAGCGATCATTTATGAATGATTTTCTATACATTAACAAAACTTATAAATAAAACAATAAAATGACTCGAGGTGCTCACAAATATTGACTACCGCCTAGTGTGACTTGCCCAATAGGTGATTCCACCATTTTTTACCTTCCGTCACCTTTAGGTAATTTTTTCACATTTGATGTTATTATAAATATTAAAGAATATTTTATTCTCTATACGATTTGACTGCATTTTATACTTAATATTAAATGGATATTGAGTTAAAAAATTATAAAGAAATTAAATTTCATAAAGTAGCCATACCTGTGGAAACAACTACTATATTAAGAAAATTCTGATTGAAAGATGTCAGTGTCAAGTGAAATTGACATAGTGTGTCTGTTTTATAATTTTACTGGAAATATAGGATCTTTTGCTTTCTCTATGGAATTTGTATAAAATACATACAACTGCTTTAAGGTAATGTACAAGAAATAATAATAATAAATCTTTTTTTTCTGCAGATACATTACACTGTATATAGAAAACGTCACAAAATAATAATTTTCTGTATGAAATTTGCATAAAATACATGCAACTGCCGGAAGCTAATGTACAAGAAATAGAATATTTAATTTAGCAAGGAACTTTCCGTATGAAATTTGTACAAAATATATAGAACTGACGGAAGGTAGACATCAGATTTTTTAAATATAATTTCATCTGAACGTATAAATAAAAGTAAGACTGTCGGTGAAAATCCGGTGAAAAAACTCATATTAACAAGCGAGTTATAGTCCTCCGAATGTTAAAAATATAGATGTGACGTCACGTATATAAGTTTTTATATCAAACTATTTTCTTCTTGGACCTAAATGTTCTTGAAATATATGCTATTTCTAAATTATATTTATAAAAAATAAATGAATATTATTATACTGTACAAGTCGACATGATTTATAATTGAAAATGTATTTAAATTATTAAGTTTAATGCAAAATATTTATATTCAAATAAAAACTGTTTGAGAATTGCACTACTGGACTGATAGCCACGCCTCCGCTATTTGAATATATCTACTTCCATTGGAAGGAGGCTCCGCCCCTAACTCGGTATTCGTTATATATTTATAGGTGCTTTTTGAGTCGCCAATCAAAATAATATTTATGGATTTCATATGAGTGACGAGCTAATTTCTCTTAATTCGATTGAGCTGTAATCCCCTATTGTAGCAAACCAAAATTGTTGATAGTTACAAACATCACAGATCAAAGATTGTGCTTAAAGCTACAATCCTAGTCTGTGCAAATGGTTACCCTCTAAATAAATCGAATAGTAAAAAAAATTGACATGGGAGAGTAAAAGAGACCCTAGTCCGCGACGATGCATTGAAGTTAATTCCCGCTTTCCAAAAAAGTCTTGAGATCTTATATACGATAGTGTTGTCAAGTTATTATAAATCTCGGTCTTTTGCTCTATTCTTTCCTCGCAAGCCATTAATCCCCAATATATCTTGGCTTAATCCAACGTAGAAAAATCAACAACGATGGTCTCCTAATCCCCACAGTAAAAATCCAGATATAAATTCTGTTATTCATTCGCACGTATCGGCTATCTCTCATCTTATAACTCGCCGTTCGCAGTATAACACTAACGACCGGACAAGAAAAAGAAAACGAAAAGATATAATAAGTTTTCTTCCTAACTGCCACATCCAAATAAGAAACAGGCTGGGTAACCACCTTCACTATTCTACACTGGGATACAAAAAAATCGGGTATTTACAGGTGTATATACCCGATTTTTGCTGTATTGGCTGCTTTATGAAATTTAATTTCTTTATAATTTTTTAACTCAATATCCATTGAATATGAAATATTAGTATATTAAAGAACGTGTTTTATAAGACATGTTATTTTTGCACGCGTCAAAATTAAGAAAACGAGCGTTAGCGAGTTTTCTAATTGACAAGTGCGAAAGAAAGTCTTATAAAATGAGTTCTTTGATTTTGTTATTATATTTGTAACCATTTGTACATTTTCATGTAAATAATCTTCCCTAAATAAAAAAAAAATTATAATTTCGACATTATATTATTAAAATGAATTGTCAATTAACTAAAAATAAATTAGTTAAAAATGGGTTAAAGAAACGTCATCTAGTACCAACCGTCTACAACAAAAAACTGCGTATCGAAATGAAGGTCATTATGAACGCAAAATATAAAAAAAATTAATCAAATCGTATAGAGAATAAAATATTCTTTAATATTTATAATAATATTAAATGTGAAAAAATGATGCTTAACAGCGTTTTTTCAAGAAAAACTGTTAAAATCTTCAAATGAGGGTACTTCCGGTAGCCCAATTATAACTAAAATTTAATCAGCTTTTCATATGGATGTAACGAAGAGGAATACGAAAAAATTGTAATTTTTACCTCTCGCTAAGAGAGGTATTGTATTCATGCTAAAAATCGCATATCCAGATTTTAATGAATAAGCACGTTTTAAGGTCCCTAGTATCCGATTATGACATTTTTACGATGATGTCCGTATGTGTATGTGTGTGTGTGTGTGTGTGTGTGTGTGTGTGTGTGTGTGTGTGTGTGTGGGGATGTGTGTGTGTGTGTGTGTGTGTGTGGATGTTGGATTCACTATATCTCAAATACTATGAGACTTAAGACATTTTTAACTACGGATTCCTCAATCTAAGAATAATGGGAAGAGTCCAGTCAGTTTTGGTAACAATTGGACAACCGGAAGTAGTAGTTACAAGAAAAAAATCGTCTAAATATTATTTATCGAAAATTTATGTAAATACTTATATTAAAGAACGTTAAATTCTTTATTCGATAAATGTAAATTCATTATTATATCTTCTATAGATTTAGAGATAAAGAAAGGCATATAAAATAATTTGATGTAAAAAATCTCAGATCAAACTACTACAAGGCAAGAAATTCAAATGTTTGTAATTGACATATAAATGTCACTGTCAAAAATATTTGTATGCCTCTGTCAAAAATATTTGTATATTATTATGAAGATTATGAAAATAAAAAAAAGTCAACAACGCAAAAGATATACGTAAAAAAGAATATAAAAGGAATTTGCGAAAAAATGACGAATATAAAGAAAAAGAAAAGGAAAGTAGAAAAAGAAAATTTCAGGATATTGAATATAAAGAAAATGTAAGTATTGTACATAATTTATTTTAAAATATCCCATAGATTTTGCAAATATACGTGAGAATTATTTTGTAGTGAGACATGAATATATGTATTTGTATTAAAAATATTTTTCGTTTTATGCGTACAACCAGGTAAAATATCTGGCGAGAGGTTATGTGTTGGCCACATCAGATTTTTTGAATTGTAGTGTTGGAGTTATCGACGGAGAAAAAATTGTCACGCACACACGCACGCACGCACGCACGCACACGCACACACGCACACACACATACACACGCACACATACACACGCGCACACACATATTTCGTAACTTTACCGTGGTGGCCAAGGTTCTGGTTAAGCGTTCCGGAATGTAACCAAAACATAATTTCGATCGAGGTTCCATTTCGGAATGTGGTTCCTGAAAGTTTTGGTTACACAATTTTGTTGTGGTTGTTGTTGTCATTTTCTTATTTTTTATAATATAATAAATAAAATTGTATGAACATATAATTATTATTAATATATACTGATATGTATAATATTTACGTTAGTATAAAATAGACAAATAGAATTGTGTTGTCACGTATTTCTAATGATGCGGTGGTTCCCTGCTTTACCGACACAAAGATGTTCCGAATCACAACCACTTTTCCATAACCATAACCTGACCTCGTGAACCACAAGAAAATCATAACCATGGTTAAGTTACGGAATATACTAATAGTATGACCAGCGAATGAAAGTTGACGTTTAGATTATTTAAAAGATGTGGTTTCTTTTGAAAACATTTCCTTATATTTGATTTATAAGGAAACTGAGCCTTATGTATTCCGTTACAGAAGATTAGCAATAGGATAAAGGAAGTATCTAAAAAATTTAATACCGCAAATTCTAGTTCGTTTGTCTCAGGAAACAACCCTAGAGTCGGAATTACTATTAGAGGAAATTAAAAATAATCCTATTTCATAGAATTGCCAAACTAAATAGTTTAAACATCAAAATAATTTCATATAATCAACATGAACGAAAAATGTTTAAAATATTTTAAACGCACCCCTGTTTTGATATTCATTTACCCTAGTCGGCCATCTATTTTGAGCTAGACATAGTAAAGTATTTTTGTGCTTTCCTAGTCCAGTATTTAAATGGGTTCATGCAAAAATTTCATACCTGAATATTTCGTACAATTCTATTCTTCTCTAGGGTTTCAAAAAACCACATCTATAAAATCATTTAAACGTCAACTTTCATTCGCTAGTCATACCATACACACAAACAAACACACATACACACAGACATACAGACATCATCGCGCAAATAGTAAAATCGTATTCTAGGGACTCTAAAACGTGCTTATTCATTAAAAACACACATCGAATTTTTTGACCAAAAACAATACCTTCCTTACCTACAGGTATGACGGAAGGTAAAAAATAAGCAGAAGCATTCATAGCCCACCTAGGCACTTCGTAAAATTTATTAAAACTTTTAGATACGTAATCCGTAGAATCTTAAAAAAATAGTCTTACATTGAACGTTGAAAGCACCACGGATGTTAAACGGATAATAATGCCTTCGGTCAACGTACACACCTTGGGCCAGAGGCCTTTGGAAAGTAGACTGTTGACCTCAGGAATTATTGTTCTTATACCCTTGAGACCTTAATTACTCTTACGTAGCTACAAAAAGGTAAAACCTGGTTACTTGATTTTTAAGGTGTACGCGATTTTTTTGCAAGCCCAGTGTTCCAAAATAGAACATAGAATGGAAAATGTAATTGCGGAGCTGGTCAGTCGTAATAAACATGAAAGTACCTATTTAGTATCCTTTGTGCGTCCTAAATACTATTAGCCCCCCTCAGAATTAGTTTTCGATGGCTGTCATTGTGAATTTGGTATGGGGCGCAGTGTGCATTGGTTTGGAGGTGGAAAGCATCAGTCACCCCTGGACACGTGCGGGCTGGAACTGGAAGGAAAGAAGTCAAGGGAGAAAGTAAGGGTGCAGCTTCAAGTGGAATATTCACGCAGGGTTATAAATGTCGACGAACAACCACTGTGGTTTCCAAGAGCCCGGACGCAAACATCCAACCAGCACATAGAAAAAAAGAAACCTTTTTATCATTATAAATCATGAGGTAAAATAATGCGGCTCGGTGAGTCCGGTTAGCATAAGTAAGCAACAATATTTAGAAATAGATACGACAGGGTATTGATAAGTTTTAAGTCAATACATATTTTTCATCGATAATCTTCATTTTATTATATCTCCGGTGGCTCAATGTTTAGAGCAACGCCTCATAAGTCATGAGTGCGCTCGGGGCTCTGGGTTTGAATCCTACTAAGGCATGGATGTGTGTGAATGTGAACGTACTGTGTAATTGGGATTTAATCCTGTTGAGGGGTTTAAAAAAGGTAGTTACTTGGATTAGATTGGACTATATTTTAAGAAATAAACTGTCAAAATTAGAGTAAAATTCGCTAATCTAAAAATAAGGATTAACTTAATCTTTTTTGTTACTCGGGCTGTAAATGGCGGGAGGTATTGTGTTGGCCACGCCAGATTTTTTACTTAAATTGCTCTAATAGGGTTTGGGAAATGTTCATTCGACTGAATTTGGTTCAAAGTGAGCAGTCGCAACACTTAACGGCCAGTCATCTTTCTCATGCTCAATTCTTCATTATGATAAACGCATTCCTTCCTTTCGAAGCAATCGGTGATGGTTCTAGTTGTTGGTCATTCTGAGAACTCATTAATCAAGATGGTACGACCACGTTTATATTCAACCATTTTTTGGCAAATGATGGAGCAGATTCCTGTAAACAGCATCCAACTCGGCTTTGATTCGCCCAAGCATGTAATCACGGCACGATTTTGATTTTTCCATTTTTATAAAAACACTGAATTCGATTGACACAAAACTAAGCATCCAAGGGCTGCAATTTGCAGTAATAATAATTATAATTATAATAATAATAATAATAATAATAATAATAATAATAATAATAATAATTTTCCATTTTTATAAAAACACTGAATTCGATTGACACAAAACTAAGCGTCCAAGGGCTGCAATTTGCAGTAATAATAATTATAATAATAATAAGTATTACAAGTATTACAATTGATATTGATGAGGGTGAGTCAGTTTTTACCTTATATTTAGGATCATTTTACTAATTTGCGGTGCGTTGATGGAGATGAGATGAAGAAAGGACAGTCACAAACATCCAAGCCCCTGGTGGGAATCGAACCCACGACCCCAAGAACCGAGCGGTGATGGTCGCTTCTAGCGCTGTAGAAACACGAAGCCTTAGCTCATTCGGCCACCGAGGTGGCTGAAATTTGCAGTAATAATATAACAAGAAAGAATTGCAATAGCCACTCAAGCCCTATAGGCTTTCGTGACTATTACCTGGCAACAAGTTTTCGAAAAATCTATCAAATTATTTTTAATTTATTCTCACTCTGGAATTATTTTTAATTATACCCTGTTCTATTTAAGCCATTCAGAATGGAAAAAAATTGAGAATAGTGTAGACCTCTCTGATTGGCTGAAATTAGAGACAAAAGACAAGTTTATCCAATGTAATTACGGCTACTTAAAATTATCACTGATGCGAGAGACATCTGCTGAATGGCTTAAATGGAACAGAATATAGATTATTTTTTGATCCACAAGTTTCAAACAACGGAATTAGGCTGTCATGCTATTGTAACGCTATCTACTGTCATAATTAACTAGCTTCAACATTTACATTTCTCAGTTGGTAAGTCTGTTTTGACAACTATAACAAACTTTGATAATGCAAAATAAATAATAAAAAGTTATGATTACTAATTATGGTATTTCTAGAAGTGGTTTCCATAATTTTTTGGTGTATTTCATGATCAGAAATGGCATAAAATTGGTCTTTTTCGCTCATTTTACTTATCTTGATTACTATCTGACATATGTAAACAAAAACAAAAGCTACAGAGATCATAGGCGCCGACTACGTGGGGGCTTCGGTGCTCGAGCCCCCACACGGAAAATCTGAGGGGGCTCTGCCCCCACATGGAAAAAGCGAAAGGGTTCTGCCTCCACACACCAATTTTTTACCAATAAAAAGCACATCTATTTTGAAATATTTTTAATATATCAATTACTTATACAAAATAACAATGTATATCTATTCTATTATTTATTTTACAAGATTTCCAACTTGTAAAATAAATAAATATATCATCACGACATATTACCCATTGCTGGGTGCGCCAATCTGCTTGGTACACAAATTTCGGTAATGATGATGACATATTTGTACCGTGCGGGCGTTTACCGGGCGTCACCTCACGGGCACTCATTGCTGGCGTGGAGAGTATTGTACTTTGTATTAACTAAAGTACTGTGTAAGAAACGCGTGCGGACTAGCAAATAGTACTACCAGCCAGTGATGCCAGATTTAAACTCTAGTATTGTCGGAAATTAATAATAAAATTATCAGTTTTTGTAAAAATGAAGGTAGATTTTGCAAACTCCTGTGAAATTAATTTTATATATATATTTTCAACGTACATACAATTGAAATTCATCTTCTATCTGTCTTAAGTTATTTCGCGGTAAATTAAAAAAAGTTATGATTTAAAAAAAATAGGTACCCAGATATTTTAAGTCATATACGATAAATTCACATCTTTGTACAATTTTATTTATTTATGTACCAATTTTAAGACATTTCAGTGGTATTCTACAGTCACTATTAAATTTAAAGATAATCTCTAAATGAATTTAGAGGTGACCTCTAAGAAAAACGTATTCTACAGTCAAATTTTACCGCTGTTAGCGCTAACATCGTTCTTTAACCGTAGATATGGCTACGGGCACCTTTAAACATTTAGCAGAGCTATGTTAAGTTTCAAATATGGCCGACGATCATTGTTTTGCAAGAAATTCGGGTTTTGAGGGATGTTTTAGATTTGAACAGAGGACGAATTAGAGTTGTTCAGAAAAGAATAAACCCATTTGAGTTATATAATGATGAAGAATTCAGGAGAAGATATAGATTTACAAGTCCTGTTAACATTACGTTTTTATGCGAAAGATTGCTAACAAGTAAAATCAGGTAGGGAAACATGAATAAATTATTCATATTACCTAACCTTAAAATATCAGTTCAGTTTTTGAAGCATTCATGTCATAATTTACTTAATTTTAGGTGATTTGCATGACGTCAGTCAGGCCACTGTATCACGAATCGTGGCATTATATTTCTAAATTATAAAATTAAGAATAAATAAATAATTTGTTATAAGTTTTAATTTTTATATTATACCTGTGTTAATTCCGTACTCTATTACTTAAGAGTGAAATATATTTCGTAAGTGAACAAACTTTAAAAAAATCAATAATTTATAAACCGATCATTATAAGTTACAATTATTAAACTTCAACTTTGACAGTTAACACACTGTTGCCACATATTATCTTGCTTAGAAAACATTCTTTGTTAGCAACGTTCTGTGACCGACAGTAGAATAACATAAACCATAAAAACTAACAGTCACCTCTAGCTAGAGATATTCTCTAAGCAATTTTTACAGTGACTGTAGAATACCACTGAAAGTTTTTATTTGGTAATTTTTTTGTTGCCTACTTTTAGCCTCCACACGAAAATCCAAAAGTCGGCGCCTATGACAGAGATTATTCTCGGGAATAATCTCTAGAGCTTTATTCTCAGTATAATAATGACAAGATTGGTTAAAACGCAGACACGTGAAACAAAATGGAACATTTAATTGGTTTTAAGAAATGTGAAAAATATAAGTGGTAAATTTTTGCCGGAAAATTTTTCAGATTGTTACGAGAGCCGGTTGCCTAGCAATTTATTGAGTGGCATTGACAAAAAAATTAAGAATTGTCAAACGAGTGATTTTTGATCAATGTCACGAGATAAATTGGCAACGGGCTCGAGTAAAGCAATCGGAAAATTTTTCCAGGATAAAATTTAACCACGAATGGTATTCGAATGACTATTTCCAAAATAAAAATCAGTTAATCATTCATATCTTTTTTTTCTTGACAAAAATATAATTTTTACTGTGTTTAGAGGTATTATCTTTCCGTTTGCTTTTTCAACGTTTTAAATAGATTCCTGTCTGAATCGACTCGTTTTTAATAAAAACTAGTTACACTGAAAATGTACAGACTTTGACAGGTATGTAAACAATATGTTTCTAAAACGTTAAAAAAAATTCGCTTATCAAAACTCACTTGTAAAAATATGACATCTTATTGGCTTAAAGGGTGCGATAAAATTTTTGTGACAGTGTTTTGTCGAAATGAAACTTGGTAATTAGGTAGAATCCTGAATTTGGATTGGTGTATATACTTATGAGTGAAATAGTCAGAGGAATATTTCAAAACATAAACAATTGTAGTACCAGAATAATTAACGACATTTACATAGCTAAACACTTATCAATTCTCCCTCGTAAAATTAATCTTTGCTTTGGTCTTAACGCCGTTCGATTTTCCCTTTTGTTAACGTCCAAATCGACTGCTACACTCTGCCCTATGTGGCGTTCGCTTCTGAGCTCTCGCTCTCGTGTGGCTAAAGCCTCCGTGCTTAGCTTTCCGTTCACGATCTCTTCAAATTCATAATATACGTTCCACACGCGCTAGCTCCAACACTCCAGTCTTCTGCTGCTCTCTTCTCCAGCTTCCATCGTAAAAAATTATGGCGAGAAACGCCAAACGCCTCGTTGTTTGAAATTCAAAGTGGCTGTCTCACCTCCTCTAACCCTTAACCAGCGACATCATTTAAATCGGACCCAATGCAGAGCACGAGAAATTTATACAGATTTTAAAAGTGGGACACAAGAAAGATATAGATAGAGATGGGATTAGCTTACTAAGCGAATGTTGGGGGATAAAATCGAGCCCCCAAACAACTATTAATGAAAAAACTGTTGTTGTTTATATTTTAAAGGTCTTGGGAAAGTTACCGTAGGTCTGCATTATATTTAGGAGACTAAGGCCCGATCCTAGCCCCCCCCCCCCTAGTTAAAGTGACAGTTTATTATATCCATTAACTAAAGATTTAAACTGAAGGTTACAAGCGATGTAAACAATAGTTTTAACTTCCAGTCATCTCTAACCAAAGGTGGTAAGAACAATTTTACAACATAACCGTTGGTTAGCACTAACTGGTACTTTAACTAGAAGTGACAGGAGCGGATTATCTCTGTTTAAACTGTTTGTTAACTGTCAGTTATAAGGAAAAATATTGTATCGATATTATTATACATATATATATATATATATATATATATATATATATATATATATATATATATATATATATATATATATATATATATATAATCTGATGTGGCCAGCACATTACCTTCCATGTATTTTGTATTTCGTACAGAAAGTTCCTTGCAAAAGATTATATTTCTTGTACAATAACTGCCGGCAGTCGTATGTGTATAATACAGGCTGTCTCACAACTCGCGCCCCAGAGCGAATGAGGAAACACGAGACTGCACTCGGATGTGTAATTTCGAAGAAAAAAAATATCTAGCTTAAAAGATATTCGAGAAAAGACGTCTTAAAATTGACCAATCAGAGACCTACACCTTTAATGTGTGTTTGCCGTAATTTTACGTTACTAGGGTTTTATACAAATCAAATCTTCTTTAAAATGTGTGGGCGGCGGTAATTTTCGAAAAATGTCAGTGTCACATTAAATTTGACAAGGTGAATAAAAAAGACAAATTCTTACCATGTATGTATGTATTTGTTGTTTTAATCTCAAATAATTCAAATGACAATAATATTTTCGTTTAACACATTTTACACAGCCGCTACAACACGTTGCACTGTACGATATAAATGATGATCTCTGGTGACACCTTCGCTAACCTAAATTTGTTGACAGTGAAAAGTCAACTTTAAAGTGTCAAAATTACAGTAAGTCAAACAAATTTTGTAACTCAGTAGTAGTATTTTTAAAACCTAGCAACCAGTTTTATTTTGTAATAATATCATCACACCTTAAGATATCCTTCCGGGATTGGTGGATTAAAAAGTCTTGTAACTCCGTTATGCAAGCAGCCGCAAATTATTTTCTTCTATTTGTTGGCAACCTATTGTCGTCGGCAAGTGTCAGTTTCGTCTGGGGCGCGAGTTGTGAGACACCCTGTATAAATTCCATACAGACAGTTCCTATATTTCCAGTAAAATTATAACACAAACATACTCTGTCAATTGCACTTGACACTGACAACTTTCAATCAAAATTTTCTTAATATAGTAGCTGTTTCCATAGCTATGGCTACTTTATGAAATTTAATTTCTTTATAATTTTATAACTCTATATCCATTTAATATTAAGTATAAAATGCAGTCAAATCGTATAGAGAATATTCTTTAATATTTATAATAACATTAAATGTGAAAAAATGATATTTAACATAGTTTTTTCAAGAAAAATTGTTAAAATATTCAAATGAGGGTACTTCCGGTTTTCCAATTCCAACCAAAATCTAATCAGCTCTTCACATGGATGTAACGAAGAGAAATACGAAAGAATTATAATTTTTAGAATTGTAGTATGGAAGTTATCGTAGACGAAAATTTTGTTACACACACACACACACAGGCACATACATACACACACACTTACAGACATCATCGTAAAAATAGTAAAATCGTATTCTAGGGACGCTAAAACGTGCTTATTTTTTGACCAAAGACAATACCTTCCTTACGGAAGGTAAAAATAAATTGAAAAATGTGGTATGACCCCATTGGGCCATGTGAGTAAATGAAGCTAATAAATTAATTTACGACAGTATAGAGTAGATGGCATTACAATCGTATAAAAGTCTGATTCCGTTGTTTGAAACAAATTTGTGGATTAAAAAATAACCTAAATAAATATAATTCGAGAGTTTGATAAATTAGAAAATAATTCCCCATTATTTATCTCAAACTTGTTGCCATTTGGCAATAGCCACTCAAGCCCTAACGGCTTTCGTGATTATTAATTACCTGGCAACAAGTTTTTGAAAGATCTGTCAAATTATTTTCAATTCATTCTCACTCTCTTTTTATATTATTACTGAGAATTTTTTTCCAGAAATCAATGTTTTTGATTCTAATGAACTGTCATTGCGTCTATGAAACGCAATTTTGCTGCGTTAGTGAGAACGTCAAAATTAATCTAGCATATACGTATAAAATATCGAAAAGAGAATTTACTAACGCAACACTGACAGATTTTAATTTCTAGTGTGGTTGTAACAAAAAGTTCTTTGTTCAAATTCAGTGTGTGAGATCAAAGGAACGAGGGAAAATCTGCATTCAATTCAATCAAACGGTTTTCGACAGCAAAACTATTCCACGCAAAAACTTTCACATTCACACAAATCGTGAAAAAGGTTGAGAGTTTTTATCACCTCCATCAAAGAAGTTTAAATATTTTCATTTTCACATGTTTCACACCGAATAAATATTGAGGTTGACGTACACACTTTACAAAACATGAGATTAGATAACAGCTAAAGCCATAAAGTAACAACATATATCAACAACTGAAATCTATCTGTAATAGCTATTAACATACCTAGGAATGTTATGTATATCATAACTGCCGAAGATGTCGGTTTGAAATCCGAGCTCAAACAGCGAGGATTTTAATACATCTAAGGCTTGTTATGATTAATAACATCCGTGGTTTGTTCAATAGTTTATCGGTTTCAGAAAATTAAGATATTATTGATAAATACCATTTTTTGAAATTCTCTCGTTAATGCTACTTTCAGATTGCTATGGTTAACGGAACAATTATTTTGACATATGTCAATATGACAAATACTCAAATTATGTGCTTTGTTCCACATGTTTATTACTTTAGAATAAAGTAGACCGTATTTAGAACAATAGGGTAACGTTATCTGTATATGTATTAATGAAGAGCATTATATTTTCATTTTATTTTGTTTTCATTTTGTAGACCGTTGTTGAAAAGTCAGTATGGTAATAATATTACCATACAGATACAGTTATTACTTAGTTACCAGCCTACTTTTGTAAACAATGGAATAATATCGTGAAACCGGTAAAAAAATAAAAATATTTTCTTTAATGACTTGTAACAAATCAAATTTAAATGACGGTGTTGTTGTGGCCAAAAATCACGTCAAGTAATGAAATTTGAGAAGGTGCGATTTTTTGTTCAAAATTTTTCTGTATTTATAGTATATTAAGTATTAAGAACGGTAAGGACAGTTTACCGATCGAAGACAATGTTTGGGGACTGAGAGAAGCAAAGGTCCAAATTTTATCTGAGATCGGTAATTCCTTAACGTTCGTGATGCTTATACTATTTTTTGCACGATCGACGCACAAAATTTAAAAAAAAAATAAGATTTGAAAATTATTTTGACATATTAAAAAAAAATATTTGTCATTTTTTAAGTAAGCTTTGATTTTTGTTTTTATTTATTTACCGGTTTCAGGATATTATTCCTTTGGTTACATATACAAAAGTAGGCTGGTAACTAAGTACTTGTCAACAACGGTCTACAAAATGAAAATAAAATAAAATGAAAATATAATGCTCTTTATTAATACATACAGATAACGTTCGCCTATCGTTCTAAATACGGTCTTCTTTATTCTAAAGTAATAAACATGTGGAACAAAGCACTTAATTTAATATTTGTCATATTGACATGTCAAAATAATTGTTCTGTTAACAATAGCAATATGAAAGTAGCATTAATGAGAGTATTTCAAAAATTTATCAATAATGTCTTCATTTTCTGAAACCGATAAACTATTGAACAAACCACGGATGTTATTAATTATAACAAGCCTTAGATGTCTTAAAATCCTCGCTCTACGAGCTCGAATTTCAAACCGACAACTTCGACAGTTATGATATACATAACATTCCTAGGTGTGTTAATAGCTATTACCGTCTCGCCTCCTGAACGGTAAGTGAAGCACATCACTTACCGACGTGAGTCACATCACTTACCGTTCAGTAATTTGTAAATAAGACCTACTGTCTTGGAAACACTATCGGTAAATATAAAAAATAATGCGATCGTGCAAAAACATAATAAAATACCAACTTTCTCAGCAACTTCCCTTAAAGTTATTCGGCGATTAAATACTGAACCAATGGTAATAACTTTATTTGTACGGTAATATTATTTACCGGTTTCAAGACATTAAACCCTTGTTTACATATACAAAAGTAGGCTGGTAACTAAGTAATAACTGTATCTGTATGGTAATATTATTACCATACTGATATGTTAACAACAGGCTACAAAATCAAAATAAAATCAAATGAAAGTATAATGTTATTCACTAATACGTATAGATAATGTTAGTGTATCGTTCTTAACACGGCTTACTTCATTCTAAAATAATAAACATGAATAAATCACATAAACTATTATTCACGAAAGATGACTATTCAAGGTCATTTGTGAGCCGTCTGATATATTACTTGCAGATAACTTCATTGCATTTCGTATGCATAGGCGTGCAACATGATATTTATGGACACATTTTAACTGAAAAAATAATAATAATTTATTTGAAAATTATGTTTCTTTCTAAATAATGCCTTTCTGAAAGATTTATGTTCTTCACTTATGTTTCTGCAAAATACAAAAACATTGACGCCACTGGGTAAATATTAGCACAGAGGGCAGTGTAGTAGATAATTAGGTATTTGTAATTCTACGACATATGTCATTATTATTTATAGTGTGTTAGAAAGAAATGCCTCTATTTACGTATATCTGTCACACCACATAAATTAAATAGACATAGATCTAATAATCTTTCTCTTTCTAGTACAAAATGTTGCTAAACTACTGCTATAAAGTGATGTGTATTCTTTCTTCAAACAAATGTCCTTGAATAGTCATCTTTCGTGAATAATAGTATAATCTGAATATTTGTTATATCATGGAATTCTGATATAGTAGCATTAATGAGAAAATTTCAAAAATAATATTTATTACTAATGTGTTCATTTCCTGAAACCGATAAACTATTGAACAAACCATGGATATTATGAATTAGATGTCTTAAAATCCTCGGATTTCAAATCGAAATCCGCGGCAGTTATGATACTCATAACAATCCTAGATATGTTAAGAGCTATAAACATACTGACATGTCAGAAAAATGAAAATAAAATAAAATGAAAGTATAATGCTCTTAATTAATACATACCGATAACGTTAATGTATCGTTCATTAGTTATATCCCGAGTGTTAAGAATTTAATCGATTAAATTTGACATGTCTGGCTTATGCAATAAATTTTGCTTAAAAAGCAAAGTGTGAATATTTTTTAACGTGAAACATAGGATTTTCAATTTCCATAGCAACTAAATGACAGCAATGTATAAGAGCATTCCATTTACGCCCGATATTTCAATCTCCTTAAAATAGAACATAGGCTGTCATTGTCAAGTGAATATTATCTGCCATTTGTTACTTTTAAATCAAAAATAATGTATACAGTTCAAGAAAGAGTGCGTTCAATGAAGTAAGCAAATCTAGCAAATGCTAGGTAAGCAAACGAGACTTGTTGCTTAGTGCGCTGAACGATTTGGTAGCTATATGACGAACTGTCATTCACAACTGTCATCGAGAAACGTATATAGATGTTAAATATAACATTGTGTAATTGTGTACCTGTTGTATTTCTTTTCTTGGTCTGCGAACATATGGAAAATGAATTTATATATTTATTTTCAGATAGTGGGATTAATTTGGGAGAAGCTATATTGACTATAACAAAATATTTCAAATTTAATAATGTTATAAACATTCATTACAAAACTCTCAAAACCTTTTTTACATGTGGTTGATAGACATACACCATATAAAGAAACAGAAACAGTTCAAGTTAACTTCATGTATGTAAAATTTGTATTTCCCGCCATTATATTTGACACTTAGCAAGACAAGCGAGAAAATTGTGGCTTGGATTGCTTGCGAGCAAATCAAGCAAATGCTAGGCTAGCAAAGTCGTTCAACAAATTTTACTTCCGGTTGCTTGTTTTGCTTGGCTTATTGAACGTACCTATTTATTTCGTAAATCATTTCCTGATCGACCAACACCAAGTGCTTCAACTATATTACGAATTGTTATCAATTTTAAGAAAGATGGTTGCGTTGAACGTCAACACGTAAAGAAAACATGACGAAATAATGTTTTAACGGAGTTTAAAATGGCCGAAATTATTACGCTCGAACAAAATAATAATAGATTATCTACGAAAACGATAGGGCAAGCTGAGGGCGTAAGCAAAATCAGTGCACATCGTTTACTAAAGCCTGATTTATAGATTGTATAGAATAGAATGGAATAGAATAGAACAGAATAGCACAAGGAATAGAAATATAAATCAATGTAAATGCATGGAACCATTTATACTTGCACAGAATGGAAAAGAATAGAATGGAATAGAATAGGATATAACCAAATTTTATTTCTTATTCTATTCTATTCCATTCGGCTTGCTCCGATACTATTCGTGTGACTTCGTTGCGTTTAGCCCGCCCCCCTAACAAAAAACTTCTGTAAACAACTGTTTTTCTGCAGAAATGCCATATTTTATATTAATAGCAAACAGTGACATTATTTACTCGCTTAAAAATTACCAATAAATAGTTAATTTAGTGTAAAAGTGTAACAAAAGTGACGTAATTCTATTCCAAACTATTCTATTCTATGCAATCTATAAATGGCCTTAAAAATTTCTATTCCTATTCTATTCCATACTTTATTCTATTCTATTCCATTCTATTCTGTGCAATCTATAAATCAGGCTTAAGGAAAGAACATTTTAAATCGTATCACTTTCAAAACCATCAACAATTGGTTGTGAACATTTATTAAATGTTTATATTTATTGCAATCTTTTTCATTTCTAAAATGATTAAATCAAAATACATATTTTATTTGCTATGTTCTATTTTAATTTTTTTTGTTTTATGCAAATGTCATTGAAGCATTTGTGAATTTTTTGTCTACAAAATTTTAGTGTAAAATTAAAATTTTAAATGTTAGTACAATAAATCGATTCACTATTAAATTCTTCGTGTTTTTAAATATATAATGTTCGATGTGAATTTAGAAAAATGTGCCAAGATTATGCAGATGGAATTTGGTTGTTGACAACTGTCAAAAATGAAAAACGGGTCAAGCAGAAGCGTCCTCGTCACGACCCTGGGTACTGATTTTTAATCGGCAGATAATTCTGCAACAACGAACTAGTATTCTTCAAGTATAGCCAAGAAGCGGAAGACAAATTAGTGATTTTTGACTTTTTGCTATTGTTATTATATTAGTTCGACACGAATAAATAAATATTAAATTGGGATACTATGGATATGACAAATCCCATGTTTTAAGTTAAATAAAACGCACAGTATAATAATTTGAAAAAAAACCCGAGACCGCAGGGTTGGAATCCATCGTATTAAAAAGCAAATGAATGTAGTTAAAGAAACATGAGAGAATCCTGTCCCATTTAGGAGAAAAAGGACGTAATTATATGAAGGAAATCTTCTTGCTATCTGTTTGGAAGGTTAAAGAAGTGGAAGATATAAATCTTAAAATAAGCGCTATGCAACGTCACCCAAATGGCTTGGAGAAATGATGTGTGCAGTTAGTAAATCTGGGCCAGAGTCCCGCTTGGTTCTTGGCCCGAAAAATCGTCGTTTTGCGCGCTCAGTCGCTAATGGGGTCGCCACGCAAATTATTTATGTTTTGGCGAGGGATACGGCACAGTACAGAAGACCATGCTCTCTAAATCGATCATTTTCAGACCTCCTCCAACACAAAAGAATCAGACAGTATTATTGTGTTTTTTTATTGTGTTTTTATTTCTTTATCACTTCCTTTAAATTATTTACGGCAATATCGGTTCATAAAAGGTAAAATTGTAGATATATGAATTTAGAGCCTAAACTATTATTCACGAAAGATGATTATTCAAGGTCATTTGTGAGCCTTCTGATATAATGTTACTTGCAGATAACTTCATTGCATTTCGTATACATAGGCGTGCAACATGAAATATTTATGGACACATTTTAACTGAAAAAATAATAGTAATTTATTTGAAAATTATATTTCTTTCTAAATAATGTCTTTCTGAAAGATTTATGTTCTTCACTTACACATGGACATAACTATAAACCAAGGAATAATAATTTGATTTAAACGTGAACGCCACTGGGTAAATATTAGCACAGGGGGCAGTGTAGTAGATAATTAGGTATCTGTAATTCTACGACACACGTCATTATTATTTATAGTACGTTAGAAAGTAATGCCACTATTTACGTATATCTGTCACGCCACATAAATTAAATAGACATACGTCAAATAATCTTTCTCTTTCTAATACAAAATGTTGCTAAGCTATTGCTGTAAAGTGATGTGTATTCTTACTTCGAACAAATGACCTTGAATAGTCATCTTTCGTGAATGATAGTATATACTCAAAAAAAATCTGATGTAGCCAGCACATGACTTCTCGCCAACTCCATGTTTAAAATAGCAATGAACTATAAATAAAGTATCACTTCCGGTTGATCCTTTATAAACAAAATGTAATTTGATATTCCAATAAATAGAAAAGTTTGTAATTCGAAATTTTGGATTATATTTTATTATGTTTTTCCACGAAAATTTATTAAGAGCTCTGAGTTAAGTACCACATCCGGTACTTATATCATATAAAGTCAAAATCTAATATTTTGATTCCAATCATATACGAGTTTTAAATACCAAATTTGAGATCTTTTGGATCATATTTTGGTATATTTTTTCAAGGAAATCTGTTCTAGTAATGCACGACGAGGCAAGAGTACTCTCGCATCTCGTCTCGTCTCGTTGCATTATGCGAGACGAGAACAAGAGTAAGATTGCAGTTTAAAATTCGAGGCGAGATCGATATAACAACTGCGATAAGTGAAAAATCTCGCGAGATTCTCGTGAGAGTTTCGCAATAAAAACTATTTATAACTTTATAGCTTTTATTCATAAATTAAATTAAAAATGCGCCGTACAAGGAGTGAAGTCAACGCTAATCCGTCAATAGAACACGCGAATGTGAAAATTATATGAATTCATTATATTTTTTGAGTCTATCTAGAGTCGATTGGTATCGGTCCCAGAGCGAGGAATAGTGATGCACGGACGAGGCGAGAGTACTCTCGCATTTCGTCTCGCCTCGTTGCATTATGCGAGACGAGAACGAGGGCGAGATTGCAATTTAAAATTCGAGGCGAGATCGATATAACAACTGCGAGAAGCGAGAAAACTCGCGAGATTCTCGCGAGAGTCTCGCAATAAAAAGTATTTGTAACTTTATAGCTTTGATTCATAAATTTAATGAAAAATGCACCGTACAGGGAGTGGACTCAACAGTAATTCGTGAATAGAACAGGTGAATGTGAAAATTATATGAATTGACTATATTTTTTTGAGTCTATCTAGAATCGAATGATATCGGTCGCAGAGCGAGGAAACGCAAAATAAAGACTATATCGGTATTGCATCTAATAGAACTAGTTTTCTCCAACATTTCAGCCCGTAATTCATCCCAGTTAAAACTACGGTTAATCAAATTCTTGTCGTCCCTGAAAAGTAAAGGATCTTATATTAAGCATCGATAGGAGCAAACACGGAGTGAAGCGAAGTGATTGGTTGCCAGCGGGTTCCCAGTGTAGCGCTTTTTTGAGTAAATCTTACTTAAATAGTGGCATATAGTTACTGATAAAGTGTAGAAACTTTTAGTTACAAAAAATAATTTTTTAATGTTTCATTAGTTTTACTGATGACAAAATGTATTAACAGATGTTCGTATTGAAATAATTTGGTAACTAGAATTTAATGTTTCGTATCTTTATTATAGTTATACGACTATAAATACACGGAAGACGGAACGATTGGTGCGAACTTGTCTTTTGTAGTTCAACTACGTAAATAGCGAGGTAAATACGTAGTGCGCAAGCGCTTATTTTTACAGCGAGACTCTCGCGCGAGAGCGAGACAAGACCCAAAAAAATGTACGAGAACGAAAGCGAGATCAAGATTACAGATCCGAAAACGAGACGAGATCGATATTTTATATTTCTCGTCTCGTCTCGCCTCGCGTGCATCACTAGCGAAGAAATGCAAAATAAACACAAATTCGGTTTTGCATCCAGAACTAGTTTTCTCCAATAATTCATCCCAATTAAAACCACGGTTAATAAAATTCTTTCCGCCTCTGAAAAGTAAAGGATGTTATATTAAGAGTCGTTGGGAGCCAACACAGAGAGAAGCGGAGTGATTGGTTGTCGGCGGGTTACGAGTGTAGCGGTTTTTTATGACTAAATCTTACTTAAATAGTAGCATATATTTAATGATAAAGTGTAGGAACTTTTAGATACAAAAAAAGAATTTTTTAATGTTCAATTTGTTTTACTGATGCCAGAATGTATTAACAGCTGTTCGCGTATTGAAATAGTTTAGAGATCGTAATTTGGTGATAAATTGGATATTTCAGATGTCTCTTGTAGTTAAACTGTTACGTAAATACGTCGTGCGTAAGCGCTTATTTTTATAACGAGACTCTCGTGCGAGAACGAGACGAGACTCAAAAAAAATGTACGAGAACGAAAGCGAGATCGAGATTACAGATCCGAAAACGAGACGAGATCGATATTTTATATTTCTCGTCTCGTCTCACCTCGCGTGCATCACTAACTCTGTTCAGAGCTTCAAGTAAAGTAATACTTCCGGTTTATTAATTTTAGCCTGTTGTACTCAATGATATAAAATAGTTAAATACTAAAATTGAAAAATTTTGGATTATGATTTAATATTTTTTATTAAAAACTGTTATAAGCTTCAAGTAAAATACCACTTCTGATTGTCTAATTTTACCCAAAATCTAATCAACTAATCTAATCAATAAATGCAGAAAGCTTAAATACGGAAAATAGAAATGTCATGAGTTATCAACATGGAAGAAAAATCGTGACATACACACATACAGACGTCATTGCAAAAATAGTAAAAACATGTTGTGGGCACCCTAATTCATTTTTATTTACTGAAAACTCACTATCCAATTTTTGGACCAAAAACATTACCTACCTTACCTATGGAGGGAGGTAAAAAGAAAATCTTGTTTTGTTACTTTTATTTCACATTAAATTTGCTTTTTATGTAAAATATTATCAGCTATACAAACATACAATTTACCTACCTTGTATTTACATTTCAAATAGGAAATACGTTTCATTAAAAAATTGTTAATTAAACTTGGGATTAAATATTGATATTATAATCACGTATTTGATTTCCCCGTTAATTATTAACATATACTTTCCCAAATGATTGGTAAATCGATAGAGTTAACCGATACATCGATTGAAGTACTTTGTAGCTGTAGCAGTATATTGGTATTGGAATCTGTGCTGAGCGCGTACAACTTTCACGCTTTCAGGAAACAATCTAAGTTCCCTGATGACTTCGAGAAGCTTAAATTTGCGATTGACGGAGAAGATTAGATAGAATTTTGTGAAAGTTCATTTTTAGGTAATAATAACATTACATTTTAATAGTAAAATAAGTATATACATATCACTAAAATTAAGCAAATACATCTTTAAATTAAAAAAAATATTGTTTATTAAAGCTCGTGTCTAGTATCCCGATAGTTTTTTAGTAAAATTTTTACTGATAGTTAAATTGACAATCTCGTATCGAAACGAAAATTTAATGAGTTATTATATATTACTGCCAAAAATTCGTAATGCACTTTTTTTATTAACCTGTTAAAGTTTGTAAGCGGTGCACCTAGCCGTAAATATAACGACAGTAATTAAACGCAGGAAACTATGCTCAAGTTTTCCAAGCCTGACAAATGTGCGTTAGATTAGGTTATTGTTGTTAATTTAAAGAAATATATTTGTCTGATTATAGAACATTGCTAAGCCAACGAAGAATTATTGATAATCTGGCTTTGATAAATACGTGCAATTTGCATTTTCAACAAATATTTAAATCATAAAACCTACGCAAATGATGATAAATTTTTCGGCGGGCAGGCGGTCTTGCTGGCGGGCGTGCGTGCGTGCAAGCGTGCATATATGTGTGTGTGTGTGTGTGTGTGTGTGTGTGTGTGTGTGTGTGTGTGCGTTCGTGCGTGTGTGTGTGTGTGTGTGTGTGTGTGTGTGTGTGTGTGCGTGTGTGTGTGTATGTGTGTGTGTGTGTGTGTGTGTGTGTATGTGTGTGTGTGTGTGTGTATGTGTGTGTGTATGTGTGTGTGTGTGTGTGTGTGTGTGTGTGTGTGTGTAACAAAATTTTCGTCTACGAGAACTCTAAAACTACAATTCCAAAAATTATAATTCTTTCGTATTCCTCTTCGCTGCATCCATATGAAGAGCTGATTAGATTTTCGTTATAATTGGTCAACCGGAAGTACCCTCGTTTGAAGATTTTAACAGTTTTTCTTGAAAAAACGATGGTAAATATAATTTTTTCACATTTAATGTTATTATAAATACTAAAGAACATTGTATTCTCTATACGATTTGATTACATTTTATACTATTTCATAAATTAGCTAGCTATATTAGAAACAGCTACTTGGCTACTATATTAAGAAAATTCTGATTGAAAGATGTCAGTGTCAATTGAAATATTCGTAGTATATTTAGGCATTTACGAAAATTATGTGTTCGAAAACACGAGTGGTAAAAAGTTACCGTATTCGAAAATTGTACAATATCTACCAGATTCATCTACCGGATTCATGAAGTATCTAATCTCAAAAAAGGTAGTGATGCAAAGCGAAGCGCGCGCGTTAAAAGTGGAAATGTGTTCGACTCTGCTCAGTTTGTTAACTACATTAAATTTCTAACCTGTTTCAAATTTTCAATTTTTTTATAGGTTATGGATTTACCGCTGTTTACCACTTGCGTTTTTAAAATATCGATTCCGGTAGCTATAACCTGATAAACAGCTGTTTACCGGTAACAGTTCACCGGTAGAATTTTCGTAAATGCCTCATATATCTGACGGAAGGTAATGTGCTGGCCACTTCAGATTTTTTAATAACAGCTGTATTCTTTTTGGACAATATCTCAGCTCATCTCAGATCACTTCAGATAAACTCAGGAAATCGTTGTTCTTTTTGACAAAACTGATCTGAGTTGTTCTGAGTAAACTCACTTCCCCCCTTTCCGGTGCTACAATACCAGTTTACAAAACTCAAAACGATTTGAAACACTCAGTTTGCATTTTAAGGTTATATAATACAACAAATATTTTATAAACATATACACATATACTTACTGTAATATATTTTCAAATTATCTATTTTTCGTTTATAAACAATATCATAGATAAGAAAAATGTCAATAAATTTTACCGCTGTTACAGCAATGGTATCGGTAAAGAATGAATAAAACTTGTTCTTTTTGCACACATCACAACTCACTTTAGCTCAACTCAGTTATTTACTGAGTTGAGTTACAATTGGGTCAAAAAGAATACAGCTAACATATTACTGTTTTAGGAGGCGTCAACATTTTTACCCTTTTGATAAATATATTGAATCGAACCAAATTTGTGACTGTTTATTTACAGACGCTTTGTCCTGTATAAAATAATTAAGTAGAGAATATGATTATGCATGTATATATGGTATACAATTTAATAATGATCTTACGTCAATTACATGTCGATTAGGGTTTACAAGGATTGTAAGTTACAAGACTATCGCGGCTTCGCTTGAGGTTTCAGACTGTGTTGACCTAAATCCGACGTAGATTATTAATTCCCACACGATATTACTACGGCTACAGCACAGCTACTCCATATCAATACTAACTGCATTATAAAATTAATTTTCCAGTTTGAATTGCTTGCCATGTTAAACTATTAAATGTGATACGTGCTACGCCTAATTCATTGCGCACCATATATTGCCACTGGATCTAACAGAATTTTAATGAGTTTGCTTTATTTTGTGAAAATGGATTAACAAATTTTACAATGTTTTATTATACTCAGTATTCGAGATTTTTGTTAAAGGCAATTAACTTTGGGTTATATAATACTTCAGGTACACACTTATCACACCAAAAGAAAACTTCAGAATTTAAAGTGTCATCCGGGGATGGAATTCAACTAGATATCTTATAAACTCGCATTCACATTAACTATTGACAACATCTTGATCGAATCCACATACAAAAATGCAACTGGTATAATCCCATGTTAAAAAATCTGATGTGGCCAGCACATAACCTCTCGCCAGATATTTTACATGGTTGTACGCATAAAACGAAAAATATTTTTAAGTACAAATACATATATTCATGTCTCACTACAAAATAATTCTCACATATACTTGCAAAATCTATGGAATATTTTAATATAAATTATGTACTATACACACATTTTCTTTATATTCACTATCCTGAAATTTTCTTTTTCTACTTTCCTTTTCTTTTTCTTTGTATTCGTCATTTTTTCGAAAATTCTCTTTTGTATTCTTTTTTACCTCCCGCTACCCTTGGTAAGGAAGGTATAGGGGTCGTGCTAAAAATCGTATATCGAGATTTTGCTAAATGACCACGTTTCAAGGTCCCTAGAATCCAATTTTAACATTTTCACGATGATGTCTGTGTGTATGTCTGTGTGTATGTATGTGTGTATGTATGTGTGGATCCTTTACTCTAACTCAAATACTATCATTCAGAAAATTTGGAAAACTTGTATTTCGAACTTTTTCTGTAATTAGATTTTGGTGTAAATCGGATAACTGGAAATGGCACTTTACTAGAAGCTCAAAATAGTTTTTCTTCGAAAAATACCTTTAAATGTTATTTTTTCGAAATTAATGTTATTATAAAAATTAAAGATTATTAAATTTTCTACAGATTTGCATTAATACTTTTTCTATATATTTTATGGATAAATTCATAAAATTATCTATAAATTTAATCCCGGATCCTACGCTTTAAACAAGCAAATCTCCTTGGTTACACAGTTCATATCTTAAATGTATATAACTGACAGATAAATGTCACTGTCAAAGAACTAATAATTTCAAATTAATAACAGTAACGTTTTAAAAAGAAAATAGTAAATAGAACCCTAGTTATATGAAATGGATCTTAATACAGTTTCCGCCATAACTAAATATGTAAGTATATATATTTAAATTAAATAGCGGGAGGTTTGGTGTTGGCCACATCAGATTTTTACGTATATTATTTTGCGTTGTTGACTTTTTTTTATTTTCATGATCTTCATAATGATGTACAAATATTTTTGACAATGGCATACAAATATTTTTAACAGTGACATTTATGTGTCAATTACAAACATTTGAATTTTTTGCCTTGTAGTAGTTTGATCTAAGAAATTTTACATCAAATTATTTTATATGCATTTCTTTATCTCTAAATCTATAGAAGATATAATAATGAATTTATATTTATCGAATAAAGAATTTAACGTTCTTTAATATAAGTACTTACATAAATTTTCGATAAATAATATTTAGATGATTTTTTTCTTGTAACTACTACTTCCGGTTGTCCAATTGTTGCCAAAACATTCAACTCTTCCCATTATTGTCAGATTGAGGAATGCATAGTTAAAAATGTCTTGTCTTATAGTATTTGAGAAATCGTGGATCCAACATCGACACATCCACACACACATCCACACACACATCCACACACACATCCATACACACATCCACACACACATCCATACACACACACACACACAAACACACACACACACAGACACACACACGCACACACACACGCACACACGCACGCACACACACACGCACACACACACACAAACACACACACACACACAAACACACACACACAAACACACACACACATACACACACACAAACACACACACAAACACACACACACCCACACACGCACACACGCACACACACACACACACACACACACACACACACACACACACGGACATCATCGTAAAAATGTTATAATCGGATTCTAGGGACCTTAAAACGTGCTTATTCACTAAAATCTGAATATGCGATTTTTAGCATGAATTCAATACCTCTCGAGAGGTAAAAAGTCACCCAGCATAGATTTCGAGTTAGAATTTTGGGGAGTCTACTGGACGTTAAACAATTTTTAATAATATATAGGAATTTCTGTGCTATATTGGAAATCAGTTAGTATCTGCTTCTTCTTAGTTTCGGTTTCGTTATGAGCAAATTACTATGATATCCTTGCCTTGAGTCCCATATAGAGTGATAAAATACGAGAGTTGAATGAGTTAGACAGTGCGAGGTAATTGCAAAACTAATACGCCCCAGGTTGTCGTCTGTCTTCGACAACTCCAGAAATTCTCGTACCAGTGCGTAGTGATAGCATATGCCGTGTATCGACAAGGCACGTAATTTCCTAATGATAATGTGCTAGACATTGGATCATCCGACTTCGAAAGATTTATCCCAGATTATTATTATAATAATAATAATTATTATTATAAAAGGTAATGATAATTTATTATTTTCGTAAATAATTAAATAAAAAGATTGGCGCCAGAAATAGTCATGAAAAACAACCTCCCACTCCTGTGACGTCGAAGCATATACAGTACGTCATTCCTAGCCAATAGGAAAACAGTTTACGTTGTTTATATAAATAAAAGTAGGCGATAGTTTGTCACATGTTAAACTGTATGTGCTCTGACGTCACAATTTGTTTCAGGTCACGTGACTTTTTCAAAATATTACACAAAATTCAATAGTTCATTGTAAAATATCTAATGGATATTCCGCGATATTTTCAAATTTGAGACTCTTTAAAGAACAATCACTCCAATTCTGTAACAAGTTGCTAACTCTTAGCAACATTGCTATAACAAATAACCAATAATAATTGCAAATACAGAAGAAAATTTGTTTCTATTGGCTAATTGTTCCTAAGACTTAGCAACTTTCTTACAGAATAAGGGCGAATATCTTTTACCTTCCGTCAGTTCCATATATTTTGTACAAATTCCAGTCAAAAAGTTTCATGTACCTAAGAGATTATATATTTCCAGTAAAATTATAACACAAACATGTCAATTGCACTTGACACTAACATCTGTCAATCAGCATTTTCTTAATATAGTAGCGGTTTCCATGGTTATAGCATAGCTAGCTGCTTTATAAAATTAAATTTCTTTATAATTTTTTAACTCTATATCCATTGAATATGAAGTATAAAATGTAATCAAATCGTATAGAGAATAAAATATTCTTTAATATTTATAATAACATTAAATATGGAAAAATGATATTTAACAGTGTTTTTTCAAGAAAAACTGTTAAAATCTTAAAATGACAGTACTTCCAGTTGACCAATTATAACCAAAATCTAATCATCTCTTCACATGGATGTAAAGAAAAGGAATACGAAAGAATTTAAAAAAATTGAATTGTAGTATTTGAGTTATCGGATCCGATAAAATCGTCACACACATCATCGTAAAAATAGTAAAATCTTATTCCAGGGACTCTAAAACATGCTTATTCATCAAAAACTCACCACCGAATTTTTTGGCCAAAGACAATACCTTCCTTACCTAAAGTGACGGAAGGTAAAAGTTCGCACTAAATAAATGTAAAACACTATGAATGGTAGTATTTACTCATAATTAGAGGTGATTAAGCTATGAATAAAATAACAAAGTCAAGTGTTTTTTAATCACTCCAATGTATTTTTTAAACGGTAGCCATGGTAATTAGTTAGTTGTGCGACCAAAATTTTGAGTAAATACTACCGATCTATGTGTCTAACTTAACACTTTCAGTGCCATGTGGTGCCAATGTGGTATCACACTTTTTTGACCGTTCTGGTCGCGTGAGACCTATGTGGTCTCATAATGTCAATTTACATGTTCGGTTGCATGGTGCGGCCTGACGTGTCAGATACCGTTTGGCCTACTGATTTTGTGAGACCAATGTGACTTCACGCGGCCATAAATTCAGGGTTATGCAGATAGTAATTTTGAAAGTATATTTGTTCATATTTTGTGAAAAAATTATTTAATACTCCTATATAAAATGCATCCTATCAAATATTACTATTGGAGGTACAAACATGGTTCAGACATGAAATGGTGAGGTGTCACGTTGGTCTCACACGGCCGTATTGGACAATTTTAAAAGCTGGAGGCCGAGAACAATGGGTCACCACAAATTTATATTGCTCTAATTAAAGTAAAACTAATTAATTGAATAATCCGATACCTTATAATGAATTCTTATAGTATTAGAACCATTTACAATGAAAAAATGGTGGTAGTTCTTATAAACATATGTTATAAAAATCTTTTATAGAGTTTACCAAAATTTATCGTTTACCACTAAAGTAGTAAAAAGTGAAAAGTTCGTTTCCTGAATTTCGTGCTCTCTTTTTCTATCCAGGACCGTCTGTGTGAAATTCTCCGTGAAACAAATAGAGTTGTTAACACGGGGTTAGTTCGATTGCTGGATAATTTCTTTCCAACTCCAGAAACTTTCCAAACTAGGGAAATAAATTGAAAGTTGATTTATGTATTACAGGACCGGCGTCATAAATCAAGGGGGTTGTACGCTTGAAGAGAATTCAGTATTAATAGAAAACTAAGAAATAGATTTTATCATTTCTAGAAATGTTTTTTCTTGAAGTGATAAGGTTCAAGCAAATAAAAATTTCAAAAAGGAACATAGAAAATCGTTTAATAAATTTTATTGCTGTCATCAAATGGCACGTAAAATTTTTACGATTATCCTAAAAACTAAAGTACCAATAAAATCAAAACTTAAGCATAAAATTCAAGGAGTTCGATCGGATTAAACATTCGACAAGTGAAACATGCCATTATCGCCAAGAAACCAATTTGCCTAAGAAAACATAAAAATCTACCCAGAAAAAAGAAAAGGAAACGTTATTCATATCGTTTGCTGTCCAAAATCTGTTGAATTATGCATGCTGGGTGACACTAAAATACGGGTCACTAATTTTTTTATTTATAATTATTTTTATAATTTTCTTTATACAGGTTGTTATGTAAGCAACGTGCCATACGCTACCATTTAATAAACAAGGTTGCAATGTACCTATCATATTTTGCAATAATTTCTTTTCTAATGTGCTTGTTGCAATTCTAAAATCACTTCAAGATGGACCAATAACCATTATTTATTTGAATAAAGAATTATTTAAAAACCACAGTGGTTTGAGCGAAAACAAGTTTTAAAGTCTTTTTATTAACGGTGACTATTTTGGCGCACTTCTTTGTAAAGCAAATGCACATCGGTGTATTTTTGATCAGTGAAAACAATAGCCATTTCTAAATATCTAAGTACTACGCGCCACTTATTGCAAATTCAACGTCGTTTATGACAACCAACAAATATTTGCCCGTATTCTCACCTCTTGAAGTAGCGGTACTTCCGAAAAATCGCTACTTCAACTGTCAAATGTCAACTTTAATATTAAAAATTAGAAAAATAATAAATTAAATTATAAATACCACTTGATTCAAATATTATAGGTTTCATTTACAAATATATGGAACCTATTCTTGTGTAGGAATACGGGCCATTGTTTTTTTTGTAGGGATGATGACAATACTTGGATATGCAGTCGGGGTAAACCGTGTTTATTAAATAGCAACTGAATTAACTTTCCTACATTTCGATTCCAAATGAATCATCATCAGGGATCTGGAATACATTATTTTATACATACAAACTTCACGAAAAAACATTCTAAAAAAATCTGGTGTGGCCAACACAATATCTCTCGCCATTTACAGCCCGAGTCACAAAAAAGATTAAGTTAATCCTTATTTTTGGATTAGTGAATTTTACTCTAATTTTGACAGTGTATTTCTTAAAATATAGTCTAATCTATCCAAGTAACTACATTTTTTTAAACTCCTCAACACGATTAAATTAAGTGGGTTCACATTCACACACATCCATGCCTTAGTGGGATTCAAACCCAGATTAAATTCACTAAACCAACAATGAGGATTAGCTTAAACATTTTTGTGAATCGTTAATTTTTATTAATCTAAATACATACCTACATATTTACTTATGCTGGAAACTGTATTGAATTCCTTTTATATTGTTCTTTTTACTTTTTTCTTTTTAAAACGTTACTAATATTATTTTGAAATTATTAGTTCTTTGATAGTGACATTTATCTGTCAGTTACATACATTTGAATAACAGCGTTTTATTTGTTTAAAGCGAAGGCTCTGGGATTTAAATTATAGATATTTTTTATAAATTTATCCATAAAATATATAGAAAAAGTATTAATGTAAATCTATAGAAAATTTAATAATCTTTAATTTTTATAATAACATTAATCTCGAATAATAACATTTAAAGGTATTTTTCGAAGAAAAACTATTTTGAGCTTCTAGTAAAGTACCATATCCGATTTTCACCAAAAACTCAAAAAAAAAAATGCGTACATACATCAGAAACAACTATAAAGATAACTAATGTATATTGTTGCAAAAAAACTAATTTTGTTTAAAACTCACACATACACACATACACACATACACACACACACACATACACACGTACACACGTACACACGTACACACATACACACATACACACATACACACATACACACATACACATACACACATACACACATACACACATACACACATACACACATACACACATACACACATACACACATACACACATACACACATACACACATACACACATACACACATACACACATACACACATACACACATACACACATACACACAAACACACATACACACATACACACATACACACATACACACATACACACATACACACATACACACATACACACATACACACATACACACATACACACATACACACATACACACATACACACATACACACATACACACATACACACATACACACATACACACATACACACATACACACATACACACATACACACATACACACATACACACATACACACATACACACATACACACATACACACATACACACATACACACATACACACATACACACATACACACATACACACATACACACATACACACATACACACATACACACATACACACATACACACATACACACATACACACATACACACATACACACATACACACATACACACATACACACATACACACATACACACATACACACATACACACATACACACATACACACATACACACATACACACATACACACATACACACATACACACATACACACATACACACATACACACATACACACATACACACATACACACATACACACATACACACATACACACATACACACATACACACATACACACATACACACATACACACATACACACATACACACATACACACATACACACATACACACATACACACATACACACATACACACATACACACATACACACATACACACATACACACATACACACATACACACATACACACATACACACATACACACATACACACATACACACATACACACATACACACATACACACATACACACATACACACATACACACATACACACATACACACATACACACATACACACATACACACATACACACATACACACATACACACATACACACATACACACATACACACATACACACATACACACCTACACACATACACACACACACATACACACATACACACATACACACACACACATACACACATACACACATACACACATACACACATACACACATACACACATACACACATACACATATGTACACACATACACACATGTACACACACATACACACATACACACATACACACATACGCACATACACACATACACACATACACACATACACATTATCATGAAATTGTTAAAATTGGATTCTAGGGACCTTAAAACGTGGTCATTTACCAAAATCTCGATATGCGATTTTTAGCACGATCCCTATACCTCCCTTACCAAGGGTAGCGGGAGGTAAAAACTTGCTCAAGTTACAATTAAAATACAATTGGAAAATAAGATCATTACATTACAAAATCAGAAATGCAAGGGTGAAAATGTCGTCAAAAAATATCAGACGTAATAAAATGCGTACATACCTACACCAGAAAGAACTATAAAGATAACTAATGTATATTTGTGCAAAAAAACTAATTTTGTTTTTAAAAAAAAATTCTGACGTGAGTTTTTTTAACATATCTCCCTATACAGATGTCTGTCTGTATTTTGCAACAATGACACAATTTGTCGTATTTAATTTTTGAAATTCCTCATAAATTTGCAATGCAAAACTCCCTCGTAAACTTGTATAAAAGTCATGTCCATTTAAATTTTTAAAGTTTGTATTAACATCACGTACAATATTTGACTCTACTATCTAGTTTTTCTACTCTAAAACAATTTTCCGTAACTGAAACTGAAAAAACGCCATGCATTGCTCCAGTTCACGTAATAAATTTACTCCAGTGTGACGAACGCCACTGTTACATTAGCATTGTAGTGTATTGTAAATTGTAATACGCGTACGTTTGGATTAAATCTAGTTAGTCGTGCTTCTCGTGTTACTGTACACAACAGAAAATTATTGAGTGGAGAGCTCTACTCGATTAAGTTACATTGTAATTGATTTGGCATTTCATATTGTCCTCGGAGATTTCGATGGAATTAAGTTTGATAAATTAGGATGGCATATGAGAGCAACGGCTTTTTACCCGAAACTTAGAGGATCGGTTGTGATTCGTACGACCCAAGTTCGATCGACGTCAAATTATTTTCAATTATCAAGAAGTAATAATTTATTCATCATTATTCATATATGGGATCTCGTGGCCATGTAACTGAGTGTCTGGTCACGAAACTAAGGACCCACGTTCGATCCCAAAATTATGTCGAATTTTAAATGCCACAAAAGTGACCGCTGTGGTGCACTCTCCACGCCAACAATGAGTGCCAGTGATGTGAAGCCTGGTAAACGTCCGCACGGTACAAATACGAGGCATGTCTAAACATAACTTTTTAGTGAATATTTTAGTAGTGTCTATTAGGGATCGACCGATACCGATATCGGTATCGGTATATCGGCCATATCGGTCTTCTTGGCCGATATCGGTATCGGCCGATATGTAAACCACGATATCGGCCTATATCGGTATCGGCCTAAAAAAATATAAATTGCTTAATATTTCAGTTGCTAAGGATTTTTTAAAGGAAATTAAAACAGAAATACTAAACAAAAAACAAATCAAGTTTATTCTTATTCAAAATTTATCAAAAAAGTCATTAAAAATGTAGAAGTAAAGTTACACACTTAGCTAAACAAATTAATATTTAAAGTTAAGTTTTGGCAAGTTGTAATGTAACAAAATTATTGCACTTTCATAAACATTTCCAGCTGAAGACTAGCTGTTCACTAGCAACACTATTTGGTGGTAATGCTAAATATATTATTGAAAATAGTATATTGTGTTATTAGGAGTAAAAGTGATACTTTGTGTGGCGATCATGGAAGTTTGCACGACAAGCGAAGCAATTGCATGCGAGGCACACAAAGACACTTTTATTCCGAATGACACAATGAATTTTTTTTCAAACGCACTACTTTTCTTTTTTTTTTCGCTAATTCTATGTAGTTTCTATGGATATTTATTTATTTAAATAAAGCTTCTACCTTGTGAATTAAATCACAAAAATGCCATTTCTACGACGTTTGAAAAAAAATGTCTTTTTTTGCATTTGCTCTGCATTTTTTTGTCCTTTATTTATGGTTAATGCGTGTAACGGTAACAGTATATCATTATAAATCACTTTACCTCATTTATACAGCAAAAAATTTACGACAAAATTTTATGGCCGATATATCGGTATCGGCCAATATCGGATATGAGTATATCGGTATCGGCCGATATCGGTATCGGCCACAAAAAATCATATCGGTCGATCCCTAGTGTCTATTCAGATTCATCTGTCTCTAATAACAGGCAATATTTAGTGCCAAACAGCTTAATTTTGTCTCATAATATAGACCTTAACATAAGGGAGAATGATTTATTGAAGGCTAGAGAAAAATTTAAAAATACTTTTACCGGTTTCAGGATATTAATCCATTGTTTACATGTACAAAAGTAGGCTGGTAACTAAGTAATAACTGTATCTGTATGGTAATATTATTACCTTACTTACTTGTCAACAACGGTCTACAAAATTAAAATAAAATAAAATGAAAGTATAAAGCTCTTCATTAATACATAGATAACGTTAGTGTATCGTTCTAAATACGGTTTACTTTATTCTAAAATAATAAACATGAGGAATAAAGCACATAATTTGAATATTTGTCATATTGACATATGTCAAAAAATTGTTCTGTTAACCATAGCATTCTGAAAGTAGCATTAACGAAAGAATTTCAAAAAATAATATTAATTAATATAGTCGTCATTTTCTGAAACCGATAAACTATTGAACAAACCACGGATGTTATGAATCATAACAAGCCTTAGATGTCTTAAAATCCTCGCTCTACGAGCTCGGATTTCAAAATGACATCTGCGGCAATTATGATATACATAACATTCCTAGGTATGTTAATAGCTATAACTGCAGGACATGATCAGATTTCTAGTTTTGTAGTGAAGGACTGTGTTATAGCTTTAATAGTTCCGCTACTATTTATCTTCAATAAATCAACTTCAACCAAACAATTCCCGGACGCTTGGAAATTAAGTAAAGTTTGTCCAGTACTAAAATCGGGAGATCCATCAGTTATTCAGAATTATAGACCAATTTCCATATTATGCAACTTTGCAAAATTATTTGAAATTGTTATATATAATCAGATTTTTCCACAAGTAAGGCAGTACATCTCACAATACCAACATGGTTTTATGCCTAAAAGATCGACCACAACTAATATTTGCGTTTTTACGCAATATTTGTCCGAAGTTTTGGATAAAAAAGGCCAGGTAGATGTTATCTGTACAGACATGTCGAAAGCCTTTGATAAAATAAATCACACGAAATTATTGCATAAAATTCGCAACTTCGGTTTTCATGATGAATTAATTTATTTCTTTGCATCGTACTTATGTAACCGTCGACAGTTTTTTTGTTATAATGGCTACCATTCCAACTATTATATCGCTACATGGGGTATACCACAAGGGTCTAACTTGGGACCGCTTTTATTTCTTCTTGTTGCGAATGACATTGTGGAAAATTTAACTTGTAACGTGCTAATCTACGCTGATGACGTGAAAATTTTTGCTGAGATCTAAAATGTACGGGATTGTAATAATTTACAAAAAAAAGTAATATTGCAAATTGGTGCAGTACCAACAAACTTGAACACAACCCAGCAAACACAGTTTTAACATATATGTACCAGGTATGTGATATCTCAAACCTATGTAGTATATAATTTATTTACGTACTTATGACGTAATATACATATACCATGTCGGACATCTCTCATGAGACTGTAAAATGATGTTGTCGGTATGTCACATTGGTATTGGACATGGTACATACCTATAACTATGTACATGTTACCGTACTTATAATATATTCATAGTGCATTGATCACGTGTCATCTATTCCAAATCTAATTGGTCTATTTATGTGACCAAGGTCTCTGTCTGTCCAAGCTAGGTGTGCATAGTTTAACAACGACGCATTTTGCTTTTACAGCCATTGGGCCATTGCAGTATTTGTTTATGTTTTATGTGGTGCATATACTTTAATATGAGCTCTAATTCTTTTATTTCAAGGCAAAATCGGCTTGTCATACGACAAGTTAGTATATGTAATTATATATTCATTGAAC